>WHVE01000648.1:0-76189 GCA_015178995.1 Trichophaea hybrida | reverse complement strand
AGAACAATAAGAGGAAGCGTGATGATGTTGGTGATGATAAGGGGAATCAAGGAAAGAAGAACTTTGAGAAAGGTTCTGACTCCAAGAAACCTCGAACGGAGAAGAAGGGTCCTAAGCCAGTCAATAGACAAAGGCGAAGCCCTGAAAGGCATTCCGGAATCTTTTGGAAGCAAGAGCCAAGCGCAACGAGTGCAAGCGCTGCGGTTCTCGGAGCATCGATGGGTATTCTGTAAGAATGCCATCAAGATGTCATCCAGCAAGAAAAGAAGAAGGATAAGAAGCCTAAGGTGGAAACGCCAGAAGTAACCACCTCTTCTTCGAAGGTCAAGCCCAGGAGTCTGGCTGACCGAATTACGAAACCGGCAGCAGCCTCAAGCTCTCGAGTGCTTTACGAGGTTGACTCCGACGATATGGAGATTGACGGATGAAACGAGTTTCTTTTGTCTTTCCTTTGTTCTATGGGATTGCGGTCTTTCCTATGGGTTTTATGAGGTACAGACACCTCCGGTTTATGAGGTACAGACACCTCCGGTTTTGATTTTATGGGTACAGATATTCATATTTCTTTTGGGTTTTCATTTGGGTCTTACCAATGCGGTCATTGGTATTATAGCTTTTCGATATTCAATATACTTTCTTTTCTGCTGTTTAAGAAAGGGTGCCTGAGGATGAGTTCAATACTCGAAATATGCTGGTCATATAGCATCCAAGCGTGACAAGTGACAAACAATTATATGAGCTTGATAACTCATTCGAACCTCATTCACCTACAAATTTCAAATCCTACACCACGACCCATTGCAGCCGGAGCTGTGTCAAAGGCAGTTCATCATGGTTGTCAACCAAATGATCGAAAATCAAGGCTGTGGCCAGCGCACCTCAGCCTGTACCCAAGAAATCCAAACAATTACCACCTGAACTAGACGGTTCAAGACCCACATACGCATGTTTGCAAGCTTTCGAGACAGAAGAACGTCCTGAAGGGTTCTCTTGGATACTGGGTGTGATACACCTATGATGTGAAGCAGTGGGCCGATTCACATGGTGTTCCATTAGTGACTCGAACGGAACCAAAGATAGTCAAAAACTTCAATGGCAAAAGAGTAGAAGGAGCGGGTTGGCAGTACACCTTCCCCATCACTCTGCGGTATGAATCTCATTATACCAAAGAAACCTTCGAAATTGGTCCAATGGAGGATTGTCTGACATCATGTTACCTTACTGGTGGATCGTCAAGCATGGAGCACTCAGTGGAGTTACCGAAGAAAATGATAAGCTCCAGTTTACGTCGAAACACTGCCATCAACATTGCACAAAGGCAGTGGTATCTTCGTTCTCAATCGAATATGACGATTCCATTTTAAGTTTGGTACTGATCCTGATGGATCGGGGTTATTGGTTCAATGCATGACAATGCGGCACATAAATAGAGATCGATTGGGTAGAGCGAATTCCATGGCAATACAGAGACTTCGAAACATTATACAATGGAGAAACTGCCAATGCTCTTCCGCCTCATCGATCCTACATCATGCCATTGACTTAAAGATGGAGAGCAACCTCCGTGGGGTCCCATCTACGCTCTCTCAGAAAAGGAGCTTTCGTCCTTAAAGAATATCTGAAGGAAATGCTTGATTCTGGAAAGATCCGTCCTAGCAAGTCACCACGGGTGCACCCATACTGTTCGTTCCAAATCCACACGGAAGAGGCTTACGATTGTGGTGATTACAGAGTCTAAATCGTGTGACAATTATGAACCGATATCATTGCGCTTATGAACGAACTAGAGACAGGGTTGCTGGATCGAGGATTTTCACCAAAATTGATTTGAAGGCAGGTACAACCTCATTCAAATTAAACCCGGTGATGAATGGAAAACAGCGTTTCGTACAAGATATGGACATTATGAATACCTAGTTATGCCCTTCGGATTGGCGAACGCGCCAGCTACATTCCAAGATATGATGAACGAGATCCTGCGAGATCTAATCGATCATGGAGTAGTAGTCAATATAGATGATATTCTCATCTATACAGAAAACGAAGAAGAGATGTGCGATTGACTCGAGAAGTCCTTCGTCGATTACAGGAAACAACTTGGCTATGCACCCGATAAGTGCGAATGGCACCAGAAGCAAGTTGAGTTCCTTGGGTATCTCATATCGGGAGAAGGTGTCAGTATGTCGAAGACAAAATTGATACTATTTGAAATGGGAGATTCCGGAGTCTGTCAAGGACGTCCAGTCCTTCCTCAGATTCGCCAACTTCTATCGACGCTTCATCGAAGGATTTTCAAAGATATGCCATCCCTTAACGGAGTTAACCAAGAAAACGAACGAAAAGTTGAATTGGAAAGCAAATCCGCAAATCAAATAGCCTTCGATATGCTGAAGAAGCACTTTACTGAGGCTCCCATATTACGACATTTCGAGCCTGTTTGGCCTGTTGTGATTGAGACTGATGCAAGCGATTTTGCAATCGGCGCAGTACTCTCCCAAGTCATTGATGGACGATTGCACCCTATAGCCTACCACTCTCGAAAGATGGATAAAGCCGAGATCAACTACGAAATCCATGACAAAGAGATGCTCGCCATAGTATCTGCGTTCAAGAATGGAGACGTTATCTCGAAGGTGCAGCTCATCCAATCAGTGTCTTCACCGATCACAAGAATCTCGAATACTTTACGACTACAAGATCTTGAATCGGAGACAAGCCCGCTGGGCTCAAGAGTTGGCGGATATGATTTTAAAATATTCTACCGACCCGGTAGTGCAAATGGAAACCGGATGCATTATCTAGGCGTTCGGAGTACCGCCCTAAAAAGGGGGAGGTAGTGCCGAAGAAAACGAAAACCAGCCTATCCACCGTGTTCTGAGACCCGATCAGTTGGTAACTTCTGAAGGAGAAACAGTTCAAGTAACGGCAATGAGGTTACAAGGCGAACGAATTGCGATTTCTTCTGCAAAGTTGAGAGCGATTCCAGTAGTCAAGTTCAACTCATGGCTGTTAGAAGCAGTGGTCAGCGCCACAATAACGATGCTGCATGGCAAGAAGAGTACGTCCGAGCTATGGAAGGTAACCCAAGCCCAGACATCTCATTTGAAGACGAAGCCCTTATTTAAAGGCAGACTGTGGATTCCGGACGATCTGCGTTGAAGAAAGATATTGGAAGCGGAGCACGATTGAAGATGGCTGGACACATGGGGCAGGACAAACATCGAGCTGGTCAGACGAAACTTCTTTTGGCCTGAAATGGAGAAATTCATCGAAGATTATGTCCGCTCATGCCTGGATGCCAAAGAATAAAACAGCTCGTCATGCTCGCTACGGTCTTCTACAACCTCTCGAATTAGCATACCGCCCATGGATCTCGATTTCCATGGACTTCATTATCGAATTACCGGTATCAGACGGATGCTCATCAGTATGGGTAATCGTCGATCGATTTACGAAATGGCTCACTTCATTCCATTAAAGATGGTGAGAAGAAGCTACAGACCTGGTCAAAATCTTCTTGAAAGAAGTATGGAGATTTCATGGTCTACCATCAAACATAGTGTCAGATCGGGACTCTAGGTTCACCTCCTCGTTTTGGTCCTTGTTGGTCGAAGCTCTTGACATTAGGTTAAAGATGTCTTCGCCATTCCACCCTCAAACGGACAGCAAACGGAAAGAGTCAACCAAACGTGGAATGCTATCTGCGGAATTACTGCAATTATGAGCAGGACAATTGGTCTGAGATGTTACCAATGGCAGAGTATGCTATAATAACTCTCTCACCACCGCTACGGGAATGTCACCGTTCTTTGCAAACTTGGGTTCGATCCTCGAACGAATTGGCCCATCGAAGCAGAAGCGAAGAATCCGGCATCTAGGAACTACGTTCACTGGATGACCAGCATGCATGCACTCTGCCGTAAGGCTTAGAGCAGGCACGGGAGACAATGGGGAAGTACCATGACCGGCGTACAAGAGACCTCCGAAGTATTCGGTTGGCATCTAGTTATGCTAAATGGGAAGAACCTCAAAACTCGAAGACATCTAGGAAACTAGATGCGAAGCTTCATGGACCCTTCAAGGTCTCGAAGGTGCTCTCGCCACACCGCTATTAAGCTTGAGTTACCGAATCGATGGCGTATTCACAATGCATTCCATGTATCACTCATCGAACCTTATCGACTCGCCACCAACCTACTAGACCTACACCCGAGCTTGCTTCAGCCAGCGAGCAGAATGAGCTTGGTTATGATGTCGACGGCTACGAGTACGAAACAGGCTATGAAGTTGAGGAAGTCATGGGCAGCCAGTACAGCAAGGAACGGAAACGGTTTTATATCTGGTCAAGTGGAAGGGATATCCGGAAGAAGCAGATTGACTGAGGAACCTTATGAGAACTTCGACGACAAGAGACTGTTAATGGAGTATCACAGACGGAATCCTCAGGCCGCGAAGGATAATAGGATCAAACGGTTGAGCTAGTACCTTTTCCCCACGAAGGGTTTTTAACGGCTAGCAAGACACCTGACGAAGGATTTGGTTTTAAAGGCACAAGAGGCACGATTTTCCAGATCAAGAGAAAGATGAACCAAGAGAAAGATGGTTTGGTTTTGGGCACACGGGGTCACGATTTTCCAGATCATCAAAGAAAGAAAAAGAAAGCAAAGTGTCTTAGATGGACGCAACCTGATTGATCGATTCTGCTTGCTGCCATATGTCTCATCTGGACGTAAGCAAACTGATTGGTCGATTGTGCTTGCATGTCTCAAGCAAGTGGTCGAAGCGAAATGGTCTGGTCGGATTCACTATGTCGAGGATTTGAATAATTCACTTCAGCGCGCTGGATCACGTTTCGCCAAAGGCAACGAAGAGCAGATTAGTATGGAGTATGGTCGTTCAGAGACGAACTCTCAAAGAGAGGGGTAGTGTTACACCTAGCAAGTTCGCAGCGGGTCATGTACGATCACCCGCATTTCCCTGATTAGACGTCATCGGCTATCACTCGTCTCGGATGCCAGAGCCAATCTTTTCGGATGGCTGCAAACGAACACCCACACCATCGATAAGCACGACGCTAGTTAATGGCGCGGTCGCTTCTGCTCCGAATCGCCGACACAAACGACAGCCGGCAAACAGCTGAATGCATCGCCAAGAAGCTACACAAACGACAGCCGGCAAACACTGAATGGCGCCAGCCAAAGCCGACGACTGCAGCTAAGATAGTGCCGACTCTGAACAGCGAAGCTGCTCTCTATCGAAAGAGGCCTATTCGTCTGGAGGTCATCAGATCGAAAGATACCACTGGTCCGGAGGCACAAGCCGCGAGCTTGATGTCATAAAGGATACCGATGGTCTGATTATAATCTAATGACGATAAAGACGATAGAGGATCGAGAGATGGAGGCCGAGGTAGTTGCGAAGAATGGCATTGGTTCGAAGGAGGTCGAAGGCGGTTATGGTGCTGGAGCTCTAGAGAAAGCGTAGATAGAAGTATTTGTTAGAATGCGAAGACGAAGGTATAAGACCTTGGGTTCTTCGAGGGTAGAAAGGCATCAACCTTCTCAGCGAGGAGAACAAGCCTTAACAATATACCATTGAAAAGCCTATTCTTTTCGTTCAGAATCTTTTAGTGATTTCACATCCCGAGCTGAACCTTCTAACTACCTCGAAGCAAGTCCCGAATTAAGTACGGATACTACTTTGACCGGGTACACCTGGAGTGACACTCCCGGTGTTACATCAGCAAGCTCATTTCCAGGTACATCTGTATGGCCAGGAACCCATTGTACTGTGACCGTAGATTTGAGTGCATGGAGGTTATTGGCGATATTGGAGAGTGCCAGGGAAGTGGACTGTCCAGGGGCGGGTTTGAAGGTATTGAGACGGCGTATGGCAGCTTGATTGTCTATGAAAATCCATATATGTCTTTTGGTGATGTTATTATGTTGACAAATCTGAAAGCATTTCTGTGCAGCTCTAAGAATACCAAGTAATTCAGCGTCATAAATCCTGTTGATGGCCATTGGGTAGGTCGCTTCGATGACTTCTTCCCCAGTCATTTCCCCTACAGTTCCTGCACCAATATTTTCGTTCAACATTGATCCATCTGTATAACAAACAATATTGCGGTCATCTTGTTTCAACATCGCATACCGTGCTTGATGTGCTTTGGCTTCCTCTTCTTTTGAATGGGGATTAATTTGTGTTTTGACTCTGCTTGCAATCCATGGTGGACGGACTGTGGTGAGTAGGTTTCAATCTCGGAGCTATTAGAAATCCATGGGCTGAGGGTCGATAAGGTTTGGATGAGACGTGTTTCATATTTGTGGTTATTTGTTGCATACTGTCCCATGAAATCCATGGCCCAGTTGTATTACTAGACTCTGGGTTTCATGAAATGGAGGGAAAGTTGATGGACAACGTTGTCGGATTGGGTGCATTTCGGGAAATGTAAGTATTCGTATTGCATATTTTCTTCGCATGTGATTAAGTCGTATAGCTACGGTGGCAGGGCTGATTCATTGTGTAGGGCTATTGTTGGTGATGTGCGGAAGGCTCCAAGAATACACCGAAGGGCCATATTTTGAACTGTTTCAAATTTCTGTTGATATGCTGCTTGCCCCTTCCACCAAGGCAGTTTGTGGATGGTTTGTAAAGAATACATAGGGAAGTTTGAGTGGCCAACAGATGTCTTATTCAAGCTTATATGTACTGATATGTACTTCTATTGGTATTGCTGTTGATCTTTTGCTACAGATTCTGCAAAAACTGCAACATGACAGGTTTCATACAAGCTCATGAATACTTTCTCATGCTCATTATATACTTATTATCACCATGAACTGGCAGTCCAAAGTAATACTACAAAAGTGATGCAATACAGTTATATAATCAGTTGCATCATACAAGCTTATACAAGCCTTGTGATATGCATTTCAGGGTCTATATGTTAGTTGCCATTAACTTGCAGTAGTTAATTGATCATTTTCAGTCATACACATGATTCACCAATTTTTGATTACTCAATACCATAGAATAAGATAAATCTTGGATGCCATTGGAACGGCACTTGGACATGATCGAGTTGGGCTGGATATGTGCTGGCTGCTCCTAATCAAACCAGTGTGGATCTTCGATGGCACTTGGCTATCTAAAGACAATTATGCCAAGCTGGCTCTCAACTGACTGGATGAGATTGAGCCAATATGGCTCTTGGCGGGCAGAAGAAATCAAGCTGGACTGGATATCGACTGGCGCTGGGCAAGGTGGAGATAATGAGGCTGAACTGAATCTTGGCTGGCTGGACATGATCAAGCTGAAGCTGGCCTGGCTCCCAACTGGTTAGATGCAATCAAGCGGAAGCTGGCTGTTGATGGTTGAGCAGGGCTGGCTCTCAGCTGGCTGGAGATCATTGAGCTGGACAGATTCTCGGCTGGCTTTTAGATGGCTAGAGATGATTCAGCTGGGCTGTGTTATAACTAGCTGAGCACCATCAAGCTAGGGCAGGCTGGAGATGATCGAGTGGGGTCAGCTCTTGACAGGCTGGAGGCAATCGAGCTGTGGCTTGCTACAAATGGTAGGGTGAGATTGGCTCGCAACTGGATTGACATGATCAAGCTGGTGCTGGCTTGACGTGATCAGCTGGAGCTGGCCGAAGACAGACAAGCGGTGCTGGCTCTCGGCTGGCTTGATGCAATTGAGCTGTGGCAGGCTATACCTGATCGAGCTTGGGCTGGCTGGATATGGTCAAACAGGGCTGCCTCTCGACTGGCTGTATGTGATTTAGCTGATGACGGTTGAGCAGGGCTGGCTCTAGACTGGATGTACACAATTGAGCAGGTGTGGGCTGCAAATGATAGAGCTGAGATTGCTGAAGAAGGTGGAACTGGGCTCATATGTAGTTAGCAGGACACTATCAAGCTGGTGCTGGCTGCACACAGTTGAATTGGCCTGGCTCTCAACTGGCTGGATACAATTGGCCCAGTGCGGGTGGGGGAGATGGTTGAGCTACTCTAGCTAGAGACGGTCGCATTGTGATGGCTTGAGGTTATCGAGATGAACGAGGTCGGTACTCCGATCCAATTCTAGGGTGAATAGATAAGAAGATGGTAAACTGAACTTGTCCAAAGTTGAAGGTGATTCTAGTCTTGTGTATTCTGACTCTTGGTCCGAGAAGGAATATAGTCATGTACTAAAAGAAATGGAATCAAGCAGAAGTATGTCGGAAGATATTAGGCTTCGAAAGGTAGAGGGCAAACTGTTTTGTATTGCTATCTAACTGTATGTTGCGATATAGAAAAAACTATCTACAGAGGTCAGAATCCACTGTTATTTATACATATGCAAACGTTCATTCAAACGGAAAAGAAAAGTTAGTGGGTATCTCGTTGACCCTGAAAAGTGAGTCATTTTGATAATGGTGTGTTGCTATGAGTCATTGCAACTGATGGTGTGATCGATGGGGCAATCGATGGTGTAATCGATATCGTAATGTGAGTCATACATATGAGTCACACAACCCTGTAGTTAATATAGAATACGAGTCTTTAGGACGACGTATCTAAAATAAATAAGGAATACGAACACTATCATCATGATAAGCACATGTGCTAAATGAGGCTTTTTGTCCATTCCGTGCTTTATCTTTCAACATCCGAAAACATGTAAAAGAAAGTACAAACTTGACTAATCCTAAGTCACGATTCCAATATTTTCAACACCCCTTCTCATTTTGTACAGAAAAATTTCTTACATAAATGTTCCAATATTTGTCGTGATAATCCCTTAGTACATATATCCGCAATGTTTTCTGATGATTGAACATATAACACTGTGATATTTCTGGTCTCAACATGCTCTCGCATGAAGTGATAGGCAATATCAATGTGTTTGGATCGATCATTGATTTTTGGATTGTTCGTACTGTCGATAGCGGTTTTGAATCGCTCATGATAGCATTTGGAATATCTATTGTAACTCTTGGAGTCCCCTTTGTAACTACAGATGGTGTTTCGTAGTCAAAGCTAAGGCCATGTACTCAGCTTCACCGGTGGAAGTTGCGACAGACCTTTGTTTGCGAGAACGCCATGAGATTGTTGAGTTTCCGAATTGAACAAGATATCCAAAAAGGTTCGTCTTGAGTCGATGTCATTTCCGAAAGAGGTATCCAAATATGCTGTAAGTTTGAGAGGTGATTTCCAGGGTATAAGTGGGCTAAATCTTTGGAACCTTGGAGGTATCGAAGAACTCTTTTGGCAGCAGACATGTGTATTGATGAGGGATTTGTATTGAATTGAGGGAGATGGATAATGGTGTATGCGAGGTCCGGTCTGGTCCCAGTAACTAGATACATCAGAGATATTATGATTTGTTGATATGCTTTAATTGTTTTGTCTTCAGTTTGTTCAAGGTTCTTAGTCAACCTATGGTTTGGTCGATAGGAGTCGAGACTGCTTTACAATTTTGCAGTCCAAATCGGTTCAGTATTTTCTCAATCAATGCTGTTTGGGAGAGAATGATTCCGGCATCTGTAAATGTAATGTCGATTCTGAGCAGCCAGTGTAGTGTTCCCATATCGTTAACTTTAAATTCACTTTTAAGTATTGCGATAGTTTGATCTTTCAAGGCACCGGATCCTGCATACATTGTAATATCGTCCACATAAATGGCAATAAATAGATCTCCTGATTCGTGAACACGAACACAGGGATTGAAAGCAGTAATAACAAAGCTGTAGGGAATAAGGTACTCAACCAATCTATGGTACCATTCCCGAGGTGATTGTTTCAGTCCGTAGATACATTTTTTAATTTGGCGACCTTTCCATCTATTCTGCTGCCTTCAGGTAGATGCATATAGATTTCTTCCATTAATGTGCCATAAAGGAAAGCTGTCTTGACGTCCAGTCGATAAGGTTTCCACCCTTTACAGGCGGCAATTGCTAACAGTAGTCTTTGAGAGTTGTAACAAACAACTGGTGAAAAGATTTCATCGTAGTCAAGACCATATAACTGACTAAATCCTTTTGCAACGAGTCTTGCTTTGTATTGTTGTATTTCTCATTTGGCATTTGATTTGATCTTGAATACCCATCGTGAATTAACAATTTTTTGATTTGTTGGTCTAGGTACTACTTTCCATACTTCATTGTCTTGTAAAGATTGAAGTTCTTCCTCAATAGCGACCTTCTATTCTGACCAGTCTGGTGAGGATTGAGGTTGTCGATATGCTTGAGGTTCTTCAATAAGAATTGATGTGAGTAAGCTTTTTTCAGAGTCGAGAGAGAGAGAGATTTCATCAGCGTCATGCATTGTTCTATCGAAATTTTGCTCGTTTTGAGTTTCTGCTTTCCACCATTCTCTTGGAGGTGTAACTTGTCTTCCCGGTTTGTGGTAACGCCCGTGATGGGGTGTTGTTCAGCAACATCGGTAACTTGTAGTTGTTGTTGTTGCTGTGGAAGAGTTATCACCACCATGAAGTTGGTGGTGGTATTGCTCTTGTGGAGGAGAGGGGGGAGGTTGAGTGGATCTTCTTCAAGACTTCCGGTAAAGAAATGACTTTGTGTTGGGGAGTGTGAATTGATTCTTGATCTTCATCTAATTCGAATGTCCAGTAGTCTGGCCTAGAAATCCTGATCGTCCTTGATCATATTGTTGTATAACTAATCTCATAACATTTCTTCCTTGGTCGAATAAATTTTTTTTTCTGAGGGATTCCTTCCATCCATGCTATCCACATATCATCGGAAGAATTTTTATTGTCAGATCGATGTTCGATTGAGGTTCGAGGTATTGATTTTAGTTTTGTATGAGGTTTATCATAGTGATGAATCCCCTTCTGTCTTTGACGGAGGGAAGAAGATATCATTGTGACAAGTATGTGTTTGATTCAGGTAGGTGGACTCTGTAATGATGGTCGTCGTTTGCGTATCCAGTGAGAATTGCTCTTTGTACTTGGTTGAAGTTTCATTCCCGCAAGTCTTTGCTGTTTAGGGATATGTATATAATTCACTGCCAAAGGGTTTAAGTGAGTGATCAATGGTTTATTACTGTGGAAGGCTTCATAAGGTGTTTGATCTTAACTGCCGAATGAGGTTGTCGGTTTTTGAGGTATACTGAAGTTGAAACTGCTTCTGCCCAAAGTCTTTTGTCATATAGAGGAGTGCTTTCAAGCATTGCTCGAAGTGTTCTCCTATTGTTCGATTGAGTCTTTCATCACACCGTTTGATTCAGGGAATAAGGGGGAGTGAATTGATGAACTATCCCCTTCTGTCTTAGGTACTCTTTCAGTTTGTTGAATATATATTCCCTCGATTGTCATTTCGAAAGATTTTGGGTGTGATGGAATATTGAAGTTCTATTTCAGCAATGAAGTCCTTAAGAATCTGTGTGGTGCTGGACATCTTTTTCATAAATTTTACACAGGCGTATCGAGTAGCATCGTCAATTAGAGAGATGTAATAAAGAGATCCTCTGTAGAAGGTAACTGAAAAGGATCCTGACAGGTCTGAATGATTGAGGTCAATTTCTTTCAATTTTTGTTGACAGTTGTAGGGCGAGGTGATTTGGTAAGTTTTGCTTTGGTGCAGGAATTGCAGTGAAATTTTTCAGGTTTTGCTGGAAGTTCTGTATCATAAAGCTTAGGATTTAGATTAACATGTTCTAAAGCTTGGTGCCAGAATTCATAAGTAGCATGTGCTGAATGTTTCACTTCAGGTATTTTGAACAATTGTCCATCAAACTTTGCTTCAATCATTATTTTATCGTTTTTCATAATTGAAATAAAATCTCCTTCTCCAATCTTTTTGTACTGATTTCGTAGTTTCCTCCAAGAAATAAAAGCTTTCCCCAATTGGGGAACATACAGAACATTGCGAATTCGAAAAGTAGAGACTGATCCATCCTTGAGAACACAGTCCATCACAATATCTCCTTTCCTTTGATCTGCATTTGTTGCTTTGAGCTGAACTCTACAAGTCTGGAACATATTTTGTAGTTTTGGAGTCTTTCTGGAAAAGGTGTCATGTGTGAGGTACAGGCCTTGTCGAAATAGAAGGACTTGGATCTTACTTGTTGAGTTTCGGTAGTGACATTTGCTTCTTCTTTCTTTGTGTATCTTTGGATTCCTTCTTCTTTTCCTCCTTGTGTTTCTTGAGGCAGTCACAATCATTCCAAGTATGACCGGTAGACTTACCGGGATTATGTTTCGCACACCAGGTGCAATCCTTAACCTCGGATTTCTTTTCGGATTTCTTGTTCTTTTTGTTCTTTTTACCACCTGTGTTGAATTGAAAAGTATTGAGGGCAGTTTCGGAGGATCCTTCAAGATTTGGGGACATATCCATGAGCCTTTGTTTAACTTCGGCAAATGAAAGTTCGTCCTTTGTGGTGAGGTTGTCGACAACATTTGGATGATGTTGTACGAGGAAGCCTAGGAGGATGTCCCTTTGGGCTTTATCTTCGTTGAGGAAGGCAGCAATGTTCTTGTGATAGGTGTCTTTTGATGCTTTTGCAAGTTTTTGTAGCTTTAGCCATTTAGACTCAAATTTAGATATAAAGGAGGCTAGAGAGTCGGAGGTTGAGTAACTGGAAGAGAGGGAGGTGAGGATGGTGATTTGATAAACGAATACATAAGAAGTATCTTGGTAATATTCTGTGCGTAGCCAGGTGCACATCTTATGTGGTGATCCAAGTTCAACAATTTTTTCGAGGATGTTGCTGGAGACCACCTGGATGAATGTGGTCTGTATCTGGTAACAGAGGTTGTCGAAAGCTGCTACTTCTTTCATATCTGCGTTGTCTGCTGGTGTCAAACCATCTACCACAATTTCGTAACATTTCATCCCTTCAAAGATGATTGTCATTGTTGAAGCCCACACATTGTAATTGGATTGTCCTTCAAGCACTTAGATGTTGTCTAGTTTCACAGTCGCTGGTTTGTTGATTGAATCGGCCTTGACTCGGGAGGAAAAGTTAAACTCAGGTTGCTTCCAGATGCGCCAGATGCTTCACCAGTGGTGGGCATTGTGGGATTCGTTGGTTGGGGTAGGTGTGATGATGGTGGTAGAGGTATTTTTGAATATCCTGCAGACTGAACAAAGATATTTGGTAGTAGTTGTGGATACTCTTCTTCAGAGTCTCTCATTTACCAATTGTCAAGTTGGTGAAGTTGAGCAATTGCGTTGGTAAGAGGGTGATGTCGAAGGGTGACCAGGATTGTTGGTATCTCGGGTGTAAATTCTTCAAATGTATTGAACCAGAATTCTACGTATCCGTCTTCGTCTTCTCCTAATGTTGAGTAAAGGATTGTAGGAGGGTAGATAACTGGTGTCAAGGGTTCAAATCCCCAAGTATATCATTCTTCAAGATCTGAGTTGGAACAATAGCAGTAGAGGCCGTCGCAGTTGTTACAGGCAATGTAGGCTTTTGACATTGGGCTGTCCGGGCTCATAACCTATCAAGATGAACGAGGTCGGTACTCTGATCTAATTCTGGCGTGAATAGATAAGGAGATGGTAAACTGAACTCGTCCAAAGTTGAAGGTGATTCTAGTCTTGTGTATTCTGACTCTTGGTCTGAGAAGGAATATAGTCATGTACTGAAAGAGATGGAATCAAGCAGAAGTATGTTGGAAGATATTAGGCTTCGAAAGGTACAGGGCAAACTGTTTTGTATTGCTATCGAACTGTATGTTGCAAATTGAAAAAATTCCACAGGGGTGGGAATCCACCATTATTTATACATAAACCAACGTTCATTCAAACAGAAAAGAAAAGTTAGTGGATATCTCATTGACCCTGAAAAGTGAATCATTTTGATAATGGTGTATTGCTATGAGTCGTAGCAACTGATGGTGTGATTGATGGTGCAATCGATGGCGTAATCGATGTCGTAATGTGAGTCGTACATGTGAGTCACACAACCCTGTAGTCAATATTGAATACGAGTCTTTATGACTACGTATCTTAAATAAATAAGGAATACAAGCACTATCTTTATGATAAGTGCTTGTGCTAAATGAGGCTCTTTGTCTGTTCTGTGCTTTATCTTTTAACATCCGAAAAATGTGAAAGAAAGTACAAACTTGACTAATCCTAAGTAACGATTCCAATATGTCCAACAGAGGCTGGCTGAAGGCCATTGTGCCAGGGCTGGCTGCAGACAGTCAAGCTAGGCTGGGTCATGATTGGGCTTTGCTGTCTCTGCTCTGACTAGATGCACAGGCTGAATACCCAAGTTGAAACTTTTATATGCAAGTAAAGCTTCAATAAGCAAAGATGATACTTAGTAGGAAGTTTGCAAACCAGTTCATATGAACACAAACATTTGATGAATGTTCATTTCAAACCTCGAACCAGATTGGTTGGACTGAACCTCAGGTGGATTTGTACAAGTGATGTCAAACTCTGACCCTGATTCAACTAGTGCAAATCAAACCGGTTCACCATTTTTCTCAAACTAGAGCTCTTTATTGCCAACAGAAGGTAAAAATAAGGGTAAGTGTCAATTCAAATTCATTTTACTTTCGAGATCAGCCTGTCATATATTTTGCGAATCCGCATATATCTGTTCAACGAAGAGTGACTGAAATTCTTCCAATATCTCCTCAAATACACCTGGCAGTTCATCTGTGCAGTTGGCATTACCATCACCGTAATGGTGAACTATAATCAAAAATGACTATTGTGACAGATGCGCAGATTCATCAACAAAATATAATTTTTGCTTTGGGAGGTTTCAGGAGGCTCTGGGAGTGGTTGGAGTCATTCAAAGTATTTAAGAGTAAGTGCAATATTTTGGAGGCTCCTGGAGCATGAAAGGGTGCTTCCGGAGCCAACAGAAGTATAGGTAAAAGATTTTGGAGCCTCTGGCAACAACAGTAAAAGGTTCCGGAACCTCTAGGAGCACCAGTTCAAAGTTCTGGAGCCTTCAGGAGTACTGGCACAAGGTTCTGGAGCCTCCAAGAGTGCTGGGACATCATTCTGGAAATCACAAAACACTTGTGTATATTTGAACGCTCTTGAGTCGCACTGGTATGGAGACATAGGTGTTTCATATTGTACTCTTTATTGATATCAATCTATAGTATATACACATTTGAATGAATACACAGAGGTAGATAAGACAGGCTTAAAGAGAGAAAATAGATCTCCAATGGGCTTGGTAAAAGATGACAAGATAGCACTCAAGCAGATCTCAAAAGATGAATATGTATTACCAGTGGGATTGGAGAGAGATAAACATGATGGATTTCAAGTCAGATTGAGCCAAGTTCAAAGAGGGATGAACAAGATCAATGTAGAGTGGAATTACAGCTACCGAGTATAAGAAATTGTGTGAAAGAGATAGTCTGAGAAGCTTGTCGATTAAGGCTGCTGAGCATAAGTGATTGTAATATAGTCAGTCTCCAAAGCTGGTTGCTGAAAATGAGGGCAAGACAGAAGGCAAGTAATTAGTGTAAGTAATTTGTGTGTGAATTTGGTGTGAGATTTGGATTGGAAGATGTTAACAAACAATCGAAAAGCAGAGTGGAGGACTTAATCTGGACAGAGAGGAGAGGCAGCGCTTCGCTGCCCAAATGGTGCTCATATGGAAGGGAGTGAGGGTAGCGGCAGCTGACTGCCAAGAGCGAGGGCCAGATGGTGTATGGGTGTAATTGATACAAGACCTGTGGTTTGAGTGATGTTATCCCACGATTGCCAAGCTAAATGGAGGGCTTAACTTTGGTAACATAGGAGTTAGTTTCTGAAGCCAGCTGCAGAGATGAATAATGAAAAGTATGCAAGAGTAAGCATTTGAACAAGGACAGATGATAGTTAACACTACTAGTGGCTCATGATCTTAACCATCTGATTACAGGTAACACTCTGGGGTGGAACTTGACTCTAGAAAAGCTGGATAGGAAGAGTTTGAAAGAGGGGATGAGCAGGAAAGCGAGAGAAGATGAATAAGAGTTTGAAAGATACAAAGAGACAGAGATGGATAATAGCCCACTGAGAGTTTGGATTTGTATGTGAGAAACAAGGATTCAAATTGGTAAGTTGCATATATATTGATGTCCAATCTGGTTGATAGTCAATGGGCTGAGCATTATAATACTTGGTTGGCAAAAATTGCACCCCTGATTGGGTTTTGAGCTGCAAGTTTAGGTTTGAAGATAGAGCTTGCCAAGAAGAGCAAATGAGTTGATGGGTGCAACATACTAAATCAAGACCAAGTTTTGCATATACGAATCCAAGCTCCCAGAGTGTTCATTCATTTCTGGTCTCTCTATAGCCTTCAAGTTGTCATTCACCATCTGTCTCTTTTCATCTACTTGTATCACACTTTTCCGAGTTTATCGCCGCTCCGGTGCATTGCCAGTCAAGCCAGCTCTCATCTGCCCTCACTGAATCAATTACTCTTGCATACTGTGTAGTCCATGTCTCTGCAGCCGGCTGCAGAGTCCGACTTCTCTCCATCAATGTTATCTTCCATACTTGGCTTTACAATCATGGAATACTATCTTTCAAGCCAGGTCATGCATCAATTATACTTACCCTCTATCTGGCCCTCACTCTGCATATCCAGCTGAAGCTACTGAATTAACCTTCTGACTACGTCCTATGGGCTTGCTGTTGAGTATCATATATGCAGCGTTTCTACTGTACCTGAGTTAAGTCCTCCACTAGGCTTTCCAGTCATGAGTTAACATATTCCAAGCCAGATCTCGCAACAATTAGCCCTATTCTGTCAACCCCTGGCTTTCAACATTCTGCTTCAGTGACTATCTCTTACAATTTCTTGTGCTCAGCAGTATCAATTTCTCTTCATGCCCACTTAAAATCCATCATTCTTCAAATTCACTCCAAGTATGCTTGAAAGTTATCCTCATTTTGTATGTTTTCATCCAATCCTGTAAATATCGAACATATCAATTGAATCAAGATTTCGCCCTCATCCAAGTTATGTGCAAACATGAATTTAGGCGTACTGAGTATCTCAGGAATTCCAGGGATCCTATATATTTGATATACCTCAGAAGTACCAAGCATCTCAAGAGTGCCTGTGATTTCATATATGTAGAATCCTTCAGGAGTACCGAGCGTTTCATGAGTGCTGAGAATGTCATCAGTTTCATGTGTTGCAGGAGTACTGAGCATCGCTGGTACACTGGGAATCTCAGGAGTGATGATTATCTCACAATCTCAAATCCATCCAGTATAGTTATGACCAAAAACCCAAAGTACAATGCCAAACTCTGTGACGTTTGCAAGCTCAGCAAGCAAATAATTAAATATAGGTTTCAGAATCTCTGGGCGAGATGTGCACCCAAGCAGTATTTTTGTCAAGGGTTTATAACATGTTCATGAAGCATTGATGACAGTGGGTCACTTGCACAAACTTCGGCATACGTTCATAAAGCATTACCAAATACTTGACCAACATCAGAAATGTCAGAAATCATAACAAACAAAGTGAAAATTACCCGTTTTACCCTAATTTGACTCGGTTCAGGTCTCAATTGCAATTTCCAATCCACAGTATGCTTGTATACAAGTTCTCATTAAACCAAAATCTAGCCTCTAACACCAACACCTAGCTCTTTCTATTTGTGCTACCATACCATCCAACAATCTAACAAAGAAATTGTTTGATCAAACAATCAATTTGTGTAACAGATTATGGTAATGGCTCTAATAGTGGTGAGGGTACAGAAAAGCATGGCAGTCACAGGAGCAGTTGCAGGAGCAGAAGTAGATACAGGAGCAGGAGCAGGAGCATAGAAGTAGAGCTGCAAGTTGAGAGCCAATAATCGATGTATCTGAGTAATATTAAATTGTTTTAATATTCTCGGCGAGACAAATCAATTGAGATATCTACAAGTCAATTGGAGTTGAACTGCAAAAGTGTAAAGGGGGTCTGCACTCAAGAAGGAGGAGATGGTGAATACAGAGAAGGAGGAGAAGGTAGAGCAGCCATTCAAGAGTCAATCATGGACATACCACTGCATGCTTGCTCTGCCTTCAGATACATGGCGAGATGAATCGAGTGAGTATACCCAGGAGTGAATCAATGTTGATATGCAAATATTCGAAGGGGGTCAGTACAAAAGGAGCAGATGGAGGCAATGATGGAGTTGGAGAAGTAGGGCAGCCAGTTGAGAGTCAATAATGCACATACCCCAGCATACTTGAAAGGTTAGAATGAACTCGGCAGGACGAATCGATCGAGTATACCCACAAGTGAATCAGAGTTGATCTTCAAATGTTTCAATCACATCAGCACTGAAAGAGGTGCAGGTGAAGCTGAAGGTGGAAAAGGAGAAGTAGAGCAGCCAGTCAAGAGTCAATAATTGACGTACTGCAGCATGCATGCACTGTCTGAATATACTCGGCGTGACAAATTGAATGAACATATCCACGAGTTAGTTGGAGATGTTCGGCAAATGTTCGAAGGGAGTCAGCACTGGAGTAGAGGAACGAGATAAGGGTGCAGATGGAGGATAAGTAGAGCACCCAGCCAAGAGTCAATCCTGGACATAAGCTAACATGCTGGCACCATCTTGATGTACTTGGTGAAACAAATCAATTGAGAATACCCACCAGTGAATCAGAGTTGATCTGCACATGTTTGAAGGGTGTCAGAAATAGTGGATGAGATGGTGGTAATAGCCAAGAAGTAGGAGAAGTAGAGCACCCAGTCGAGAGTCAATAATCAACAAATCCCAGTGCACATTCAATATCTGCATATACTTAGCAACACAAATTCATTGAGCATGTGCACATGTCATTTCGACTTCGTCTGCAACACTTCAAAGGGTGTCCATACTGGAGGAATGGGATAAGGTAAAGGCGGAGAAGGAGGACAAGTAGCACAGCTTGTTGAGAGTCAATAATAGACATACCCAGTGTGCATTGACTGGTTTGATCTACTCGGCGAGACCAATCGATCAAGTATATCCAGATGTCATTCTGAGTTAATTTGACAAAGTTTGAAAGAAGTCAGTACTGGAGGTGGAGGAAAGACACATGGCTTGGTGCAGTGAGTAAATTACTTTAGTACAGTGTATAGAATATGGTTAGGAAGTAATAATGGTAAATTGTGATGGTGATAGTGGCAACAGGGCAAATAGAGGGTAGAGTGAGTAATATAAGGCTTCAGGGGCATAAGTGGTTGTCAGAGTGATGGTGATGGTGATGGTGATGGTGACAACAGTACAAATACAGGGTGAAGTGAATAAGATGAGCTTCAGGGGTATGGATTGTTGTCAGGGTAATGGAAATGGTAATGGTAATAGTTATGGTGACAACAGTGCAAATACAGGATGGAGTAAGTAAGATGAAGCTTCAGGGGATGAATGGTTGTCAGGGCAATGGTGATGGTGAATCAATGCTTCAATGGATTGAGAAACTTCTCTAAGTGCAGAATTGGCAGGGACAAATTGTACTCAAACTATGATGGAATCCTCAATGTGAGTTATTGATAATTAGTTGAACATGCTATCGTCAGAGAGAGTTTACTGATGAGGGGGTCAATAACTCATCTCAGCAACATTAACAAGTATTCATCAATGACATGTTGTCCCTGTTTGCGACATTGGAGCAGAAGTTTGGTGGATGGGGCAAGCAGCATATCAACAGAAATTTGAAACAGTTCAAAATATGGCCCTTCGGTGTATCCTTGGAGCCTTCCGCACATCACCAACAATAGCCCTACACAATGAATCAGCCCTGCCACCAGTAGCTGTATGACTTAATCACATGCGAAGAAAATATGCAATACGAATACTTACATTTCCCGAATACACCCAATCCGACAACGTTGTCCATCGACTTTCCCTCCATTTCATGAAACCCCAGAGTCTAGTAATACAACTGGGCCATGGATTTCATGGGACAGTATGCAACAAAATAACCACAAATTTGAAACACGTCTCATCCAAACCTTATCGACCCTCAGCCAATGGATTTCTAATAGCTCCGAAATTGAAATCTACTCAACCACAGCCTGTCCACCATGGATTGAAAGCAGAGTCAAAACACAAATTAATCCCCATTCAAAAGAAGAGGAAGCCAAAGCACATGAAGCACAGTATGCGATATTGAAACAAGATGACCGCAATATTGTTTGTTATACAAAATGGATCAATGTTGAACGAAAATATTGATGCAGGAACTGTAGTGGAAATGACTGCAGAAGAAGTCATCGAAGCGACCTACCCAATGGGCCATCAACAGGATGTTTATGACGCTGAATTACTTGGTATTCTTAGAGCTGCACAGAAATGCTTTCAGATTTGTCAACGTAATAACATCACCAAAAGACATATATGGATTTTCACAGACAATCAAGCTGCCATACGACGTCTCAATACCTTCAAACCCGCCCCTGGACAGTCCACTTCCCTGGCACTCTCCAATATCGCCAATAACCTCCATGCACTCAAAACTACAATCACAGTACAATGGGTTCCTGGCCATACAGATGTACCTGGAAATGAACTTGCTGATAAGTTGGCAAAAAAGTCCACTCTTGAAAAACCACCTACCTACTATAAGACCTCCTTATCTTACATCAAATGGGTAACCCGAGCGGCAAAAATGCAGGAATGGGGGGATTGGTGGATGAGGTATCAATCAAAAGGAAAGAACTATATTGGAACGTTCCGTACTAACCAGACAATATTTTCACATGTGGCAACCGTCAGTTTGCATGCACCGTCACCCAACTACGAACCGGACATGGATACTTCCGCAGTTATCTATACAAAATTCCCACTAATTCTGTGACTCCCCTGACTGCCCATGTCGCTATGGAGGTTCCCAGTCACCAGAACATCTTCTTCCAAGATGCGCCCTATACCAACGCGAACGACAAACGATGCGGAAGGAGATTGGAGTGGTACACCCCTGATATCTCTGGAAGCATCTTCTTTATACAGATAAAGCAATGCAACCTTTGAAACATTTTCTGCATGACACACATATAGCTACTCGAAGATGGTACCCTGGGCGAATTCCGTAATGATGCACACCTTGGGCAGGGTAACATCCAAATTGCAGGCCAGGGAACTGTCAACGATATGGTGGAGGAACATCAGAGAGAGCGTAGAGGGGAGGATGGAGAGGATGACGATGATGAGGAAGGGAAGCAGAGAGTTGAAAGAAGAAGTAATGAGAACGGGGAAGGAGGGGGAGGATAAACTCCAGGGGAGAACCCGCATGATATGCAGCACCAAGCTGAATGAAACTGACCGATATTTAAATATTGTATGAAGCGTGTTACAGACCGCTATGATTTATTGAAAATTTCTTTGTAACTAGAGCAGGGGTAACAGGAGACTGCGGAGCGCGTACTACCTAGCCAGGGGTTTTTTCGTTTCTCCTTTGTTCAGTTTCATTTGTTGTTCTTGTTCACAGTTATTTGTTTGTACCTCACCGGCCATAGCCTGCGGGCTGCATGCTGTATGATGAATAAATAAATAAATAAATAAGCATTCATCAATAACATTTGAGTAAATACAGTACCTGCTGATTTTCAAAAACCTCAGAAACCTCAACAACCAAAAAGTGTTTTTGTTGATACTTGTGGTACTTTTTGGTGTGCCAAAACTTAAGTCAGGTGTGGCAAAACCTGTGAAATAGAGAATAAAAACTGTCAAAATTTCAAAAGAACTTGGCTAGAGCTCCAACAGTGGTCATAGCTTTTCCGATTTTGTCTGAGGACTCAAAGAGTAATCTGCCTGAGTATTTCTCACTCACTTACCAAGCAAGGCCAAACGTCAGCCAGAACTCAATTCTGGCACCACTATAAGGAGTGGTTCAAAATTCAAAAGGATTCAAAACTAGATCTATTTCTCCCAGTGTCTCCAGGAGCATTGGTGAAAGCTCCAAGATAATTCAAACTTATGCCATTTCTCGAAAAGTCATCCAATCTGACATGCCTGTGCTCAGAGAGTGTCCCAAAGAATTGGTGAAAGCTTGGGGTAAATAGTCAGAGCTCCACAACGATTGGTGAAAGCGGCAGGCGGTATGGTCAGAGCTGTAGAAGAATTTGAAACAATTGGCAGTAATCTTGAAAGCTCCCAGACAACGTTTCAATACTCCTGAAGGCACCAGTCGTACATTCCCATACTCCAAAAGTCTTGGAGAGGAATGGTGAGAGCCTAAGGAGGGTTTGAAACTACCCCAATATCTCCCAGCTGCTCCCGGAGTAGTATTCCATACTCCAGGTGGCTTCAGGAGGTTTGGTGAGTGCTCCAGAAGGGTCCAAAATTATACCATTTCTCTCTAAGGCTTCAAAAGTACCTTGAATACTCTGGGAGTCTGCAGAAGTCTCTGATAGCCTATGGAAAAGTTCCAGATATTTCACCAACACTCCAGGAGCATTTTATATTTTACTGATGTATGTTTTTGAATTCCACCTTCTATATAATATGGATGCCCATGGATTGGTTCTATTCTACTATATTTTCATTAACATCTATAGAGGGTAAGCCAGATAGGTAGTGCACCCAACTGTTTGCTCTTTTCCTGCCAGAGGTTATTGGCAATCTATATTTTGTTGCTGTTGTGTTCAATTCAATAATGGCGATTTACATCATGCACTCATAAGCTCCTTTGCATAGTACCATATCAAAGCCTTTGACATAATGAACTGTGAATTTTGTCTTATAAACATCTGATAATACAAGTTTCAGTTTCAATTTGCATCATTGGCTTTTCTCTATGCCATCATCTGTATTGACATTGGCAGTCTCCACAATTGTCTATTCTCTATTCTTTGTTCTCAGGGCTGCCCCTTTGCATTTCAGCTTCTCAATGAATTTCCATCCAATATAATTCTTTGATGCTCTATCATTCTTCACTACTTGTGCCTTTCTACTGCTCAACCATCCATTTTCTATTTTTATGGTATTTTGCCTTTAAATCTCAGTAGGTAGACCACAAAAGCATCCAATATACAGATTTCCAATGGTGGTAATAGATAAAAAACATCAATTGACTGTCTGGTACACACCTGCCACTCAGTGTTGATCACTCCTTGTATAATGGTATTTCTATAGAAGGTATAGCCACAGCTATTGAACTTCTGTGACTGTTCCCACCTCAGAGTCCAAGTCCAAAACATTCTCCAACTAACTTTCTACCTCACTGTCAGTTCCTGCCTGACCTCTCACACTTCAGTGAGCTGTCTACTTGCTTTTTGACCATCCACCACACATTCCTTTTCCTTGTTCTGGCACAGGCAGCTGGACTTATCTTCCACAGCATCTTTGCTGACCAACACTTGCTTGACGTACTTCTTTATCATGATATGATTCAGGCAGTTGGGACAGATATACATGACTGCAGTTGTAACAACCATCATCTTTGGCCTTGCAATTTGTGAGAGTTGTTTTTCTTTTCTGCGTGTCTATTGTTTTAGCTGAAGTTTTTGTAGTTCTATTGGAATTCACATTGACGCTGTTTACAGGTCAAACTGGTTGAGAGATGTGTCCAACACAGAACGGTGTTCCATATATTTTTCAAGAGTTTGAGTCCTATTATGCATGCCAATTTACTGAACTAAGTTTTGATGAAGTGTTTAGTCACCTTTTTGAATATTGTATCCATAAGCATTAGTTAAAATGTTGGCTGCCATGGACTGGTATAGGTTGAACATTGAACAGAGGAGATGGAAACACTGATGAAACTCTGTGACATGTGCAGCCTTCTGTAAGTTCGGCTTCTCCCTTTTGTATTTGATCAGGTCAATGATATTTGATGGGATATAGTTGGCTTCAACTTTATCTAAAAGGTGGAATATTCAATAGCTGTACTTATTAGAATATGATATATGACTCTGATTGCTGTATCTGGTTTCAGTTGCAGCACCACTTGCTTGCCCCAACCCATAATACCAACCCACCCAATTGTGTGGGCTGCATTCTTGATGTATCATTCTGAAGTGAAGAAGAAGGCAGTAACATTATCAACAGTTTGTTTGGCATAGTATGTCAGATGGTTGAACATGCCACAGCATTCTTGAGCCAGGTGTTGATTTGTGAAAGCTGTTGAATAATGGAGTTATATGTACTTGGATAGTTATAAGTCATTAAATGATATGCTTGAACACTCTGAACTCAAATTTCAGTTCAGACATATCTGGGTAGAGATTTTAGAGTTGGTGCAGCAGCATCATGTTGTCGAGCCAGAGCTGTACAATGTTAGTCTGTTCCACTATCTTTGGTTTCTATTTGCACTTTTGCACCTGCCTCTCCAACTTGGCTAAGCAATACTTTTTCATCTGGAGCTCATCATGCAACCTGTCTATTTCATGGTAAGCGAAATGAAATATTTCATTTAGGCCTTGAATGGACTCGGTAGCCTGCAATTCCTTCACTTTGGTGGCAAAGCTTTCTTCGAGATTGCAAATCTTGGCGAATTCCTGAGGTTGTTCAATACTCTCTGAGAGACCTGTAGTAGTATGAAATGACGATAGTCTATTTACAATTGCCATGCGCATTCCCTATCCGTCCCAGTTACCCGGCCATCGACTCGGCCAATCAAGTTGCTTGGGTCCAACTGAGACATGGACGTAAGCAAAGTGATTGGCCACGTCTCACTCCACATTACATCCCTCTTAAAAAGTTCGAGATTCTTCTCGAAAAACAAAAACAAAACCCACTGTCAACAAAAAAACTCCCATGCCTCGACTCCGCGGCATATGGGCCAATAGAAAAACGCAAAACCTTGAAAACAAAAGAATAAACCCAAGTGGCCATCGACTCCGCGGCCTTAACTCTTCTTTTTTCGTTTGACCTTCCTTTCTCCCAAGCCGTGCTGCTTCTTATAATCGTCAAGTATCTGCTTTGCATTTGAGAGGTTGGCAGCTGGCTCCCATGTCATGTCGTCGTCATCATAGCCTTCCCACTTGATTTGGTACTTGTAGCCGCCTTTAACGCCAGGTGCCTTCTTGTGCGAGACAATCGCCTCTACGACATACGAACGTTGAATCGTGCCATGTTTGTCCATTACTGCCCGTACGGGAGGGGGGAGGCTTTCTCGTGTCGGGTCAGCGATGTATTTCTTGAGTCTGCTGACATTCACCGTATCGTGAATGGACATATCTTTGGCAACTCTAATTCGACTGCATTGGGTCCTCGGAACTTAATGATTCTGTACGGTCCGGCCCATGGATGCTGTAACTTCCGACGGAAGGATCTTGGCTGGCGTATGTAATCGGTAGGTCTTTAGTATTCAACATTACGAGGTCTCCAACCTGCAGGGTACATGGTCGTCGGCTCTTATTTGCTTCCGCCGTCTGGCTATCTTGTGCTTCGCGGAGGCGGTCCTGGGCGTCCAGCAAGGAAGCCTGCAACCGTTCAACAAATGCCGCCATCCAGACTCCGCATTTCATCATGCTGACGCCGACCCGCAACGAAGTCTAATGGAATAGATGGTGTGTATCCTAGGTCCAATTCGAATGGGCTTCGATCAGTGGATGAATGCGTTGACGTATTGTATGCGTATTCTAGTGTGGAGCATGGTATCCCACTGATCTTGGTGGTGAGTGGCAAAGGCCTGTAGATACCGTGTGACTGCTTGTTCGAGATCTCTGACAGTCCGTCTGTCTGTGGGTGGAACGCTGTCGACATCAGCAGCTTCGTCTGCAGCTTCTTATTCACCTCCGTCCAGAAATCCGACGTAAAGCGCGCGTCTCTGTCGCTGACGATCTCTCGTGGGACACCGTGAAGTCGTATGATGGCCTCTAAATATAGCTGTGCAAATTCCGCGGCGTCAATGGTCTTAGCGCAGGGCATCCAGTGGGCTCGTTTGGAAAGTGGTCCACGAAGGTCACAATGCAATCGTTTCCTCTCAAAGATGTTGGCACGTCAGTAATAAAATCTACCCCCACACGCTCCCAGCGGCCTCGTGCAACTGGTAGTGGTTTTAACAAGCCCACTACTTTCCCAGCCCGTTGATTAACTCGCGCGCACGTGTCACAGCCTTTTGTGTATGCTTGAACTCCTTTCCACATCCCTGGCCAGAAGAAACGCTGTCTCACCGTCATATATGTCTTTGCTGCTCCGAAATGCCTCCCACAGCAGCATCATGTGCCTCTCGGAGGATTCGGTTCCTTAGGGGTGTCGGAATGTAGAGCCGACGTGGTTCATCTTTGTGTCGTTCAGGGTCCTGCTTATGGAGGTCCAGGTAGAGCAGGCCGTCGTCCAGGGAGAATCGGTGGCTGCGAGCCCACGCCTTTCGCACTGAAGCCGGAGCGGACGTTTTCGGCGGGTGTTCCTGGCATCTTTGGACGCTAGTATTTGTACTATCTCTTTACTCCAGTTGTCGTCCTTCGTTTCTGCCGTAACTCTTGTAGCCACTCTGCCGAGTCCTGGACTACCAACTGCGTGAGCCGACATTGGGAGACTTGACAACGCTCGCGTCTAAAGTCCGGACGTCTCGTCAGTGCGTCAGCGCCTGGTTCTTCGCACCTGGAATGTACCGGATGTCGTATGTATAATTTTGTAACGTTGCTAAGTACTCCATTTGTCGTGCTGTGAGTCGAGGTTGTGTCAGTATGTGTCTTAAGGACGCATGGTCCGTATGGACCGTAAAATTTCTATCTGAATGGAGGTAGTAGTGCCAGTTCACAACTGCGTCACGAATCGCTAGGAGTTCTCTGTCATATGTAGGGTATCGCGTCTCTGCGCCTTAAGCTTCCTGCTCCAAAAGGCAATGACTCTGGTTTCTCCGTCTTGTCGTTTCTGTGATAATACTGCTCCGACTGCATATTTGCTGGCGTCAGAATGCAGCACGTACTCGCCCCCTTCCTCAGGCAGTGCAGTACGGGAGCCTTGCAAATGGCATCTTTTAATGTTTCGAAGGCCTCTTCTGCCTCTCCATTCCAAGCAAATTGCACGGTACCGACGTCCTTGAGCCGTGGCTCGCCGCGGCGGCCACCCATTTTGACTTTCTTACCCATTTTGCACATACGATATAATGGCAAGGCGATGTGAGCATAGTGCCGTATGAACTTGCGGTAATAGCCCGTCAGACCGAGAAAGCCACGAACTTCTTTCGCGTTCCGAGGGCGAGGCCATCCAGATACTGCTCTCGTCTTTGACTCCGACGTATGCACTCCTTCTTGGTCGATCTGAAAGCCGCAAAATTCAATCTCATCGCGAAACCATTCGCATTTGGACTTCTTCAATTTCAGGCCAGCTTTCTGCAAAAGTTGTAGTACTGTCCGCACGTGATCCAGATGCTCCTCTCTCGTCGAACTATGGATTAATACATCGTCAAGGTAAACAGCCACAAATTTACGTAGCTCAGGGTTGGAAGCGAGTAGGCGGTTCATGACTCGCATAAATTGACTAGGTGCGTTGGCGAGTCCAAAGGAAGCACCGTCCATTCGTACAGCCCATATTTGGTTGAGAATGCGTTTTTTGGCGATCGGCGGCACATATTCGAATTTGATGATAACCCGAGGCTAGATCTATCTTCGAGAAGCAGGTCGAACCTCCCAGCGGTTGGACAAGCTCTTCAATGTGAGGTAATGGGTATCGGTCCTTCCTGGTTATGCGGTTAACTGCACGGTAGTCAATGCACATGCGCAATCCACCATCTTTCTTAGGCACGAATAGGACGGGGGAGCCATAATGGCTGTTACTCGGCCTTATCCAGCCATTGCGTATAGCTTTATCCAATTGTCGTTGTAGCTCCGCGTCTTCTTTGGGAGATAATCGATATGGAGGCCGGTATGGGCTTTTTATCATCTTCTGGCGATATGTCGATTTTAAATTGTGGTTTACTCCGGTGGTGTCGTACGTCGGCTCTGCGAATAAACCACAAGTCTCAAAATCGCGAAGCATGCTCTGAAATTCGTCTGGTGGCTGCAGGCTCAGGGTTGTCGTATCGTACCCGAACCATGAATGCCCTGGCCAAAAGTCGATGGCTCATGCGACGGAGATGTTTCTTGAATAATTTCGATACCCATGGTGCGGGCTGCTTCTTTGATGGTGTCGTCGTCTGGTTCGCTGTCTGGCGAAGGCCACGAAGGTAGTGGATTCGTGCAGCCTTTTCTCTGTCTTCCCATGGGATGTCGCCTTGAGTTATCCACATTTCGTTTGTTCGGTGATCGATATGGTACGTTCCATTTATATCGCGCACCCAGCGCTTCCCGAGATGATGTCGAACCCTTTACGTCGTACACTGTGAACCACCCCGTATATGCATAGCCGTCGTCTCCCAGTTTGAGTTTCAGGCGCACCTGTTGCCGTCTCTCAATGCCATCTTCTACCTTATCATTCGCCGTCTCCACAATCATCCAGCCGCCGTCTCTCTCTTCTAACACGCACCTTTCTTTTTTAACTTTTCCACAGTCTCTCTTTTTACATAATTCTCCGATGCCCCGTCGTCTTTGGCTGTTTTGGCTACTAACTACTGTATGTGTCGTTATTATTTTTGTACCGAAGCTTTCCATCGAAACGGAGAAGATCTAAGGTATCATTATCACTGACTCGGAGATGGTGATAACGAGTAAACTTTTTCATTGTAGACACAGACTAGCAGTTTTAGTTTAGGGAGTCGATTCGCAGCTAATCGCTCCCGTTGCCATTTCCCGAGCTCGAGTCATCCGAACCATCATCACTGTCATCGGACAATTCTTGCACTTGGGCCTTGGCATCATTACCTTCTCCAGGTGCTGGGTCAACGGAGGCTCTGTTGTTTTCCTCCACCTCCGCCTCCGTTGCCGCCTTTCTTGCGACCACCACGGGAACCTCTCCGCCTGTCTCTCTTCCTTCTCTTTCTCATCAGAGCCCTTCTTATCATTGGCTATTTCTTTTCTCTCCATGCGGCCAGGACCTTCTCCTTGTTTGGGCATGTCGGGCGGGGTGGCCTACTTCGCCACATGCGTAACAACTCCGGTCATTACTGCCACCGCCGCCGCTCTCTTCTTTGTTTGCCCTCCATTTTCTTAAGCGTCGTCGACATCGGTTGCTTCTTGGAGTTAAGCATGGCGTCCACTCGAGAGACGTGTTCCATAACGTCATTGAGCGACGCTGTAGGCTGATTTCCCAATTTCTCAATCAAAGCCTTGGACGCTTCTGGGTTGCTCTCGAGTTTGAACTGGTATGAGTCGCGAAGGCGTTCGTCGGAGAGTGGCGCGTGGGGTTCCAACTGGTGTCGAAGCACTCGGAAACGTTCATTAAAAGCGGACACGCGCTCGCCACCTTTAATTCGAAGTGACTCCCAATCGCGTTTCAGCCTGGTCACAGCGTCGGGAGGGATAAAGGCCTCTTTGACTGCGGCTGAGAAGTCTTCCCATGTTACGCCTGCGCTTGCGTACGCCGGAAAACGGTGGTTGGCCCAAACTGCAGCTTTGTCGCGAAACTGAAGCAGTGCCGCGGCGGCCCAACCGTTGGTCAACGGGATTCCACACTCGTCTATCAAGCCTAACTCCAGGGCACGAGGTCCGAAATGGCGGTGCAGGTGGATAGGAAGGAGGTGACGGCGTCTAGGGTTCTCGTACCATCGTAAGTCGGCAATCCCGTCGTTTTGACGTTAAACACGCGGTTGTTGGTTTGGAAAGTGCTGAGGTGCAGAGGTAGCCTTCACTCGAATTAAGGCCTCGTTTGTAGCATTCAGTTCCACCATGCCGACTCCATCTTTTCACTGGTCATGTCTCTCTCGTCTTCAGCGGTTGCCAACGCTTTCTTGGTTGCTTCTACTTCTTGTAAGGCTGCGCCCAGTTTGGCTTGCATCGTCTTATTGAGTGTGTTTTTGGCGGTGACCTCTCGTTTCAGCTTCGCCATCTCCTTTGCGATTGCATCGTCAACCAGGGGTGGCGCTCTTCGTCTTTCGTGTCGGAGGCTTGTTGCGCCAATCTGTCGCACTCCGTCTGTTTCACCACGAGGGCCTGTACCTTGTCGGATAGTTGCTTCTCTAAATCGACAAGTTCGTCAGCGATTGCGTCCTGTTCCCGATCGGCGTCCTCGCACATTCGGATAAGATCTTCGACTTTTCTCGGTACTCATCCTCCACCGCATGGAACCAATTGGCGACTTCATCGGGGATGTCCCTCTGCGCGATTACCGGTGGGTGATTGATGATCTCTGCTCGGCGGGCTCGGTCGTCATCGGTCCGCTGTTCGAGAATACTGAACCCCTCGGGCCGTGCATCTGGGAAGACGCCGCTAGCCCTGGGAGCTTTCAACATACGCGCCACTTCTGAACCATCGTCCTTTCGACCTCCATCAGGGTTAAGGCGCGCGGCAGCAGGCATCGTCTTTTGTCGTTGTTGTGGTGTTTCGTTGTGTGAAATTCGTCTTTTTCGCCGTCGAAAGTCGTCTGTGATCGTTTCAACTACTTCGCCTCGAATCGAAATTGGGCTCCGGCACGTATTAAGGTGCAGGAGAATCCAATTGGAAAGTGTTGCTACCAATGTAGTAGTATGAAATGACGATAGTCTATTTACAATTGCCATCGCGCATTCCCTATCCGTCCAGTTACCCGGCCATCGACTCGGCCAATCAAGTTGCTTGGGTCCAACTGAGACATGGACGTAAGCAAAGTGATTGGCCACGTCTCACTCCACAAGACCAGTATCCATTATCCATAGTTGGATATCTACTGTAACCTTAATTAGTGTTGGCAACGAAGCGGTTGGATCCAAGTTGGATCGAATCGGGGCTAGGTTTGTGGAGATTCGATTCGAACGAACCCTAGACTCCATCGGTTGGATTGCTTGGCTACAAATCAAATCATATTTCTTGGCGGTTCGTCTGTGGTTCGTAAGGAATGCGTGGTGCAGTTCGTGAAGCTTGCGAATGCGATGCAATGCAGCAATGCGATCAGTCGCGTCATTCAAGCTCATACCAGCTTTTGCGTACTGATAAAGGGTCTATATTGCCATAAACCGGTTGTATAAGTATACTACAAGTGCGTGACATCACGACGCGATCGGTTGTACGATACAAGCCCATAAAGCTCATACAAGCTTTCTCCTGCTCATGTAAGGGTCTATATCCTTTTATAGTCGCCATCAACTTGCAGTAGTCCATTGGTTATTTACTGTCACGCACTGATTCACAAATTTATTGATAATCATATTCAAAAAGATATGGTAGATCTTGGATGCACTTGGAACAGCACTTGGACATGATCAAGCCGGGCTGGTACTCGGCTGGCTGGAGATAATTGAGTTGCGCTGGCTCTTGGCTTCCTCTTGGCTAGCTGGAGATGATCGTGCTGAGCTGGCTCTCAGCTAGCTGGAGATGATCGAGCTGAGCTGGCTAACGGCTAGCTGTTGATGATTGAGCTGGGCTGGCTATCGGCTGGCTCTCGGCTAGCTGAAGGTGATTGAGCTGGGCAGGCTCCCGGCAAGCTGGAGATGATCGAGCTGGGCTGGCTCTTGGCTGGCTATCAGCTTGCTGGAGGTGATCGAGCTGGACTGGCTCTCGGCTGGCTCTCGGCTAGCTGGAGATGTTCAAGCTGGGCTGGTTCTCGGTTAGCTGGAGATGATTGAGCTGGGCTGGCTCTCGGCTGGCTCCGGGCTAGCTGGAGGTGATCGAGCTGGGCTGGCTCTCGGCTGGCTCTCGGCTAGCTGGAGATAATCGAGCTGAGCTGGCTCTCGGCTAGTGGGTGATGATCGAGCTGGCTGGCTCTCGGCTGGCTCTCGGCTAGCTGGAGATGATCGAGCTGAGCTGGCTCTCGGCTAGCTGGTGATGATCGAGCTGGGGTGGCTCTCGGCTGGCTCTCAGCTAGCTGGTAATGATCGAGCTGCGCTGGCTCTCGGCTGGCTCCCGACTAGCTGGAGGTCATCGAGCTGCGCTGGCTCTCGGCTGGCTCCCGACTAGCTGGAGGTCATCGAGCTGCGCTGGCTCTCGGCTGGCTCTCGGCTGGCTCTCGGCTGGCTCTCGGCTAGCTGGAGATGATAGAGCTGAGCTGACTCTCGGCTAGCTGGTGATGATCGAGCTGGGCTGGCTCTCCGCTGGCTCTCGGCTAGCTGCAGATGATCGAGCTGTGCTGGCTATCGACTGGCTCTCAGCTAGCTGCAGATGATCGAGCTGGGCTGGCTCTCGGCTGGCTCGGCTGGCTGTTAGGTAGCTGGAGATGATCGAGCTGGGCTGCCTCTCGGCGGCTGCAGATGATCGAGATGGGCTGGCTCTCGGCTGGCTCTCACAAGTTAAAACTCATACACATTTGTAAAAGCTTCTATGAACGATGACGATATTTAGCATCAGGTTCATGAACTGGTTTGCATGAACCCAAAAATATGACGATAGTTGGAGGCAAATCTCGAACCAAATTGGTACGATTGAACCTTGGTTCCATTCGTGCCAGAATTGACCAACCCTAACCCTGATTCGATTCGTTCAAATCAAACCGGTTCGTCAATTCCTACGAACCCGAGTGGTTCGTTGCCAACACTAACCTTAATCATGTTGATGGCTTGATCGCACACGTACCCAAGTGGATGTCAATAGTCTACTTTGGTTTTGTAACCTATCCGGTGGCACAAAGCTCCCCTGGTTCAAAATACACCACCCCCTAGATTATCAAACTTGCTGCTAAACCTAATTGGCTTGGCCTTGTTGATTCTGTTTCTAATTCTAACAATCTGTTCATCATGCATAGCAGACAGGATTGTGAAGCTGGAGAATACATGTGAGATCTCCAAGCCACCAGTACTCCACTGGTTCAAAGATATACCAAGTCAATTTGCCAATGGAAAGTGTTTCAATCACTTCTGATACTTGTGAGGCCATCAGAAGTTGAGTATTGCTATAAATATAGGTATATAGACATTTTTATATGTCTAGAAGTGAATATTATTGGTGATCCTATAAAGGTCTTGCTAGAACTGCCTTTGCAAGTAGCCCATCAAGCCATACCATGACATGACCAGTGTTGTCTATCTACAAATATGGTTAAATTTGATTCATTTTTTGTTCTATTCAATAACTTGGAAATTTCGGCATAGTCAAAATTTATAAACCAATCTGGACTATTAAATTTGGTTGGAATTGATTGGCAATTCCAACTATCAATTTTGAAACAGATCTGTACTATTCTGTATTCTGTCTAGAAACTTTGGCCTCGTACTATTGCCAATTCTAAATACTAATCCTGAAATATAGTATTATTCACATTAACAGCTTAAAATAATAGTATAGATTAATATAATAATGGAATTGAAACAAGCACAACTAAACTGTAAGTAAGAATAGAGAGGTAATTTGTGTTAGGGGTTTTCCCTTATCATGCGCATGAGGTACATCAAGCTTAGTCTCCCAGGCTCACATATGACGACTTGTGTCAGATGAATGAGAATACACCCTGAGGATGTCCTCTGGTGAGTAAGCGGAAGGCTCAAACGTAGCAGGGTACAATTCCCATAATATTCCAAGCTTCTATACGAGTCTTAGCAAAATGGGCTAGCTAACCCATGCGGAGACAAAACACACACTCGATCTGACAGTAATTGAAGATAAAACTCCCTTCGATGCTGGCCAAGGCATGGGACACACCAAACCATACTGCTGAAGCAAATATAACTGCCTTGCAGGGACCTTAAGGTCAGCTGTGCGTTATGAATCAGACCAATGTTACTCAATATCAAACTAATACTGAGATAAAAGTACATTTGGAACTGCACGCAGTTTCCAAGATGGTTGGACGAATGATATTATCTTAGTATGAGGGACTTTGCTATCTCCTGAGACAAGTAATCAACGGAGATGAGCTAACTGCGCCCCGGTAGTTGATTCTACCTACAAGATAAGTGTTCAGACATAGACTGTTGAACCTCAGCTCTGTCGCATTTGCAAACACGATAAGTGAGAGAGCGCACTACCTCTCCAGAGAACACGGGTAAAGATGCGATAACACTAGATACGTGGCAAAGTATGGGTTGGCAGCTCATTAAATCTTTGATCACTATTCCACTCATGCAGAAGAAAGATAACTAATACGAAGTAATGGTTCCATATGCGTGTCAGCAACGTCATATAAAGCAGGATAACCTTTGGGATGCCTGGTGGGGGCTTACGCAACCACACGTTGTCAAACAGAACTCTCCACAACAAACTACCAAGATCGGCTCTGTTGCAACGATCGGTTGTTCTGCGAACACCCACTTCGGTGGATTGAGAGTTATCGAGATAGTACTATACACACACATGATAGTATAGAGAAGTACCGTCACCAAAATACCTTTGACGGGAAATGCTCACCTATAAAAGACCACCTTAAGCTCCTGCTTAAACACAACGATCAAGCTCTAGCAGTAATCCACAGTCAGAACAACAACAGCTGAAAACCACCTGAAATATTATTAAGTTTTTATCTTAACAATATTCTGTTATGTATGTCCCAATACACACGTGAAAATATTATTATTTACAACGCCACCTTCTTGCATCAGTATTGCCAAACCGAAGTCCACCTCGACTTCTTGCAAGAGTTTTTGCGATACAACAACCTCGTGGACGATCATTTCCACTCGTGTGAAACCGGCAAATATCCCTCGCAAGTCTCTTACGACAAGTCCTCAGAAGACTATCTGCAAGACTCCTACGGCTTCTAAAGATAGCGGCCATATACTGCGAATGCCAGTATACGTTCACACTCCATAATGACTTTGAAGAATCACAATTGAATTACACCTCTTTAGTTTCGTCCTAGTTATCAAAATCAGATTATATCGATACACAGTACAGCGATATCGATCTGCATCTACACATACAGGAGTAACCCCGTAACAATTCGCCAACTTGGTAACCACTATGTGATATGTTCGGATTGCAAATTTTATCTGGTAAGGTTGATTGTAAAGAGTCAAAATTCAATAATACTTAGACCATTCAGAACAGTATCAACTGCACTGTAATATTTGGGAAAACAACTTCATTTTCATCAATACTTTGAATCTATTACTATCAGAAATATTTTGTAAATCAGCAACAAAATTGGAATATTGTTTCAAGTTACTTTATATTATAGATTTATTACTGAAGTATTATTCAATTTATATATAATAGATTTTAACTTATTTCTATTTTTTAATATTATATCTGTTACTCTAATTTGGAATAGAGTATAAGATATAGAGTATCTACAGTCCCCGGTCAAAAGACTTGGTAATGGGCCAAAACCCACCTGTTAACGGTCAACCTCTTCAACAAAAAACTATGATCACACAACAACTACCCAAAAGAGAGTGTTCTAGGTGCATATAGTGGTACTTTAGATGCTTTAGAATCCATTTATATCTATGACAGAACAACTTAATTAGTTTATGCGGACCTACAGACCTTGTATTTGTTTGTGTTTCTACTGATATGTTTCTCAACCTTACCACAAAATAATCAATACCATCTCATAACAATGTACAGAAATAATTTGAGAGTACAAATATAAAGACTAGAGATGCAAGTGAATGCAGAAAAAAAACATTGAAATTTTTCTGCCAAATTATGGTGGAGAAATCAGAGAAATAAAACAGAGTAACTACAATAACATAGTATTAGGTGTACACCACACAAAATTCTGACAACTAACCGAACCTCTAACTAACCGAACCTTTAACTAACCGATCCTCTAACTAACCGACCCTCTAACTAACCGAACCTCTAACTAACCGAACCTCTAACTAACCGAACCTCTAACTAACCGAACCTCTAACTAACTGAACCTCTAACTAACTGAACCTCTAACTAACCGAACCACCACTTCACACAATCTTTATTCAACATCTGAATCTAAACTTTTGTATACCATCCCTTCGCTTCAATTACTGCCTGTATCCGGTCAGGCATTGACTTCCAAAGTTTCTCAAAATGATATTATGGGATTATCTCCTCAACCTTCAGTAACGCCTTTGCAAGTTCGGCCTTGACTGCATCTGGGCCCCCTGGAGTATCACCATTATTGAGGTTGTCAATCAGTAACTGTTTCTTCAACAGTACCCATGCATGCTCAATTGGATTCAGGTCTGGTGAGTATGGTGGGTGGTTGGCAATTTGGATATTGTACCGTTCAAAAAACCAAATTATGATTCCTGCTGTATGAATTTTTACATTATCCTACTGCAAAACTGGATCTCCAATGGTGCGATTTATCTTGAAGATGATTGGAAGAAAATATTTATGGAGTATGTGCCGATAAACTAGGGCAGAAATTGACCTCTGTGGTAGTGGTACAAGTGGACCATGATTTTTTTCCCAAAATCAACTTCATACCATAAGTGACTTATCCTTCTGACTCTTACGTAGCAGAATAGAATCCTTATGCCACTTTTCTGATGGAGTTCGAAATACCCAGAACTGTGACCCTATTGGTGATTTCTCCACACTACACCCATTACTTAAAATTACACCTTCGAATTGCTCAGCATCCCGATCCTTGTGTTCCAATGCCCAAGCCAAATGTTTTCTTGCATGCTCCACAGTGAGTTTTGGTGTTTTCTTTCCTAGCCACTTGCGAATATTGTATTCCTGTAAAAATTGCTTAATAGTGCTTACTGATGCGTGGGGTGCATGCAACTGCCATAACTCTTCATTTGTGAGGGACCGCATCTTTCGGGCAGACCTTAATATTGCTCGCTTATCTTGCCGAGTCTGGTTTTCTGGTCTACTGCTTCATAGAAGGTTATCAATTGACAGAAGCTGGGTTGCACGATTAAGAAAATTCTTGATTGTTGACCATGGTCAATCCATCACCTGTGCTACTGCACATATTGTTCCCAGACAATGAAAGAATGCAATTATCATCACCTTTTGAACATCGGACAATTCTCTTCGGTCGGTATTTTGCTGGGGCAATCGTGGTTGAATCGTCTTCTTCTGCATCATCTTCTTCCTTTTCTGTTTCTGCTTAGATGGCATTGTTGTAGTTGTAGCAATCACGGTCACAGTCTGGTGCACGTAAAAAGAAAAATGATTAATGGTATACTTCCGTCCCAATAGCCTGTGCGAGTGTTTCACCAAGACTTTTGACTGGGGACTGTAACTTATCAATAACAAGTTATTATTTTGCAGATATTCAACATACTGGATTTTGTATATATAGGTGGAATAGATAGACTGAATAAACTATTTTGAAGTGAAATATTGAATCTTTGTGACAAAATATTCATAAAATCTCAGCGGTTGCAAAGCCAATAGAAGGAATTGTGATAACAACTTGGTACATTGGTAGGGAGTTGATCAATAGTTGCCACCTACATACAGACCAAGTTGCATTGAGAGCAGTGGGTGCATTGGGAACATATGTAGGCACCAAACGTGGTTAGGACTTTTTCCTGATGTAACAAAACATTTGGTGTGGTTTCGGTGTGGTTTTGGTTGTTGGCACAACAAATATGTGGTCGCCCTTATGGCTAATATGTGGGGCGTGACGAATCCCCCCCCCATATATGGATAAGGGAATTTGGCAACTCATTGGTGGCATCTTTCTTATTAGCAGACTTTTTGATCCGCAACCCCACCTTCTAACAAGCAGCGAGTTGTGTGCAAATGGGGTGGTCTAAACACACTTACCGACGCACGAATATTTAGCTTCCTCTGCGAATCCCCTCTACTAGAGCGTAAACAAACACTAACCAACGCTCAAATATTTAGGTCCGTCCCCGAATCTCAGTTACAAGAGTCTAAACAAATTCAAACAGAAGATCATATACCTAGCTTTGTCCCCGAATCCTTATTACTCGACTCCAAGCATAACCAAACCAACAAGTCACATATTTCCGTGGCAATACAGACAGACATGGTTAAGGAGGAGCTAAAGACGTTCCTACTGGACAGGCAAAATCCGCAGGCGGCTAAAATGGACGCTGACTTCGAATTCGTTCTATAGGAAGCTTCCAAGGTCATTAAAGCAGCGGCAAAGACAGCTAGGGTCCAAAGAGAGTTTGAACAAAGAACGTGACTATCAACAATGCGAATTGGACAAGGAGCACGGATCCAAATACAAGGAGGCAGGCTATGTTTTATTTTACAAAAAGGGCGGTGTCCTCCGGTTCATTGACTCCTTCGCCATCGCAAGCCCCGGAGAGAGCAGAGTACGTTAAGGATGATGCTTATTCGCATTTTATGTACCTACTAAGTACTTCCCAAGTAATTATAACAAGAGTACCTAAGTACATGTACTAGGTAAGTACTTAGCACCTATTATGTACTGAATGAAAGGGATTATTCAGTTCTCATCTGCAATACTTGTCATGATCATTCTCTTCATTTTCCCACACAACTTGTTTGTTGCGCTTCAAATTGAAGGGTGAATCTTGTTGACTGATTGTATTATGCTACAATGCTACAATACGTACTTCAACAGGGTTATAGCTGCGTCATGTCCACTTGATTTTCTGCATGCCTGTCCCAGAGTGAGACGTCTCAGCTGAAATGCAATGTGACACTTGTGGTACTGCCCCCAACGTCTACTCTGAAAGAGATCGGTAGTCGTGCCAAAGTTCTGCTATCAACTGCAAATAGAGTAAACCACCAAACATACTTGTAGCTAGCTTGAGTGCATGAGCAACTTCATCGTCTGAGAGATGGGGTGGAACATAGAAAGTGCTTTCAGCCATTAAAGTGGAACATACATGTACTCTATTATACTCTAAAATACATGCATAGCTCAAGTATCTAAAAATAGCGCCTAGAACTGAGCCTGAGGTTACAGCCGCACGAACACGACTGCAATCAGACACACAGCCCCAAGCTACACTTTATCTATCGTTAGCTTTCCCCTCGACCAGCTTTACAAAGAGCTCACCTCCGGTTTCACGTCGCTCTGAATCCTGCCATCGTTGCGTCGCCAGTCGTAAAGTAATCTACGCGTTTGCACACAATGGCGCTCTTCAAGTCAAATCGTTCCGGCTTTCCGAAAATCCCCTTCTTCATTGTCAGGTTGCTACAGTTCTTGTGCGGCGTCGTCGTGCTCGGCGTTCTCGGGTTTTTCCAGTATCATTTATGGGCCGATGACTATAGGACACCATACGAGTTCTCGTTGCTGGATTTCGCAGTATGTTTTAAACCATCCGAAGCTGGGACCTTACTAACTCATAAATGTGTTTGTCCATAGGCTTCTGCGACCCTCCTCAACATCATCGTTACCACTATCTTCGTGTGCTGCTGTGGCCTTTCTCCCCTCTACATCATAATCGTCGACTCGATCCTCACCATTCTATGGGCCGCCTGTTTCGGTCTTCTACTGAAAGCTATGGGAAAGACTACCATAGAGACTGCGACATCCACAACTGGGGCAACGGCGCTGGCGTCCGTGTCTGTCACTTGTTCAAAGTGTTGGTCACATTCACGTTATTCTCGCTGCTTTCGTTCGTAGCGATGGTGGTTACTGCAGTTGTTTATGCGCAAACGAGAGACAAACTATAAATATACACCCACGCCTAACCCCGCCAATTTGCAGAAGACGAATACCTCGTATAATCCGCCCCATAATAGTGCCGGTGCGTATGGTGTGCCCCCTCCACCGGCCTATAACACACCTGAACAGTACGGGGCGGGCGCCCCACCGACCGCTAGGACTCATCAGAATCCCGCTTACTATAGCTAATGGCGCTGGATTGCGGAAATTTCGACCAAGTTGAGGTGGTGATGGTGGCTTGTTTGGGTGGGTTTTTTCCTCTTTTTGGTGTGGTTGTCAGGGTTTCTTATATGGAGGTACACGAGTTTAAGATTTACTGTATTTTTGGCTTCATGTTTGTGTAGGTGTTGATGTTGTGCTTTGGACAGAGGGGGGGGGGGGTTGCGTAATATGAAAAGGCAGGCGCTGGTTTGGGGGGTATAAACTGGATACCGATATTTGAGTTTATCATTGTGCGATTATTGGCGTTGAATCTACATTTAACAGTATCCATATCACTTGCCTCACTGCATAAACATCCCATCATCTGCACCGCCGGTATTCGAGCCGATACAAGCTAACTAGCAGGGTTGTTGTCAACTATCAGTTTGAAGTTGATATCGTAGGTAGCTGTCTCGATAGAGCTGTGCGGTAGGATCTCGAGTGCTCATAGTGAGTTTGAGAGATTAGTGATTCCACAAAAAATATTCTGTAAGCAAAATGATCACCCATCACTATTCATCTCAAAAAAGCCATCCGCGCACGAAATGAGAAGTCGCCCAAAACTCCCGCATGAACAATTATACTACTTTCCTATTTGCTGTTAGCATACCCCCAGATAAAAGTATTACAATAGTAACACACCACCGCATCCCCGACCGACTGTCGTCCTCAGCAATATCGTCAACTTCATACTGATTTCCGAACGGATCATCGGGATCTTCCTCTTCCTCTTCCTCCTTTTCGGCCAGAATTTTCCCCGCTGGCCTCGGCGGCATTGCAGGTGGCGGTGCGTCATCGTTGAGTGTAAGTGCACCCGCCTTTTTGCTCACACTACCGTCAATTGATGAGGCGGTGTTCCACTCGTCATCACTGTCCGAGTCCTCCTCTATCGGTTTATCATATGCTTCGTACAATTCCAGGGCCGATGCGAGTTCCTCATGAGCATGGATAAGAGACCCCAGCCACTGCTCCGACTCTACATGCTGGATGTATCTAAGAATATTATTGCGGAGCGTCTTGCAGGACTCGTAAAGTTGCGTTGTTTCTCGCTTCTCCGATGGGCGCTCCTTCTCCCGGTTGATAAGCTTCAACGCGTTCAAAAGATTCGTTGATGCAATAGAGGCGTTTGCGAGGGCTAAGTTAAGGGCAGGCTTTTCCTTTTCGAGGTTGAACGCAGGATGCTTATTCTTGCCTTTGGATGTCGACTTTTTGTGCGAGCTTCTCCAACCGCTATCAGACGTTTTTGTGAGGGAAGGTCTGTTACTACTCGACGGGGAAGAAGAGGTTTGGGGACTCTTGGAAAACGTAGGAGATGGAGGAGAGGCGGCTACCGTAACCGGTTTCGGCGCCGGGCGGGTGCGACGTGGAAATTGCTTATAAAGGTTTGCAATTCCTTGGAGGCCCTGAGTATCCTTATATTCCCTGGCCCACTGAGCGAAAAGGTCCTTCAGCTTCGCTTTCACGTCAGGGTCGGTAGTGGATTCTGTAGCTGCGATGCGAAGACGCTCAAGAAGAGGTTCGTCGGCAAAGGTACGCTGAAAACGGGGGCCAGCGTTGGATATCAGGGCATCGAGAAGCTACATGTGGTAGGTCAGAAAAGAATCATATCCTCCGCCCAAGACAGAAAGCTTTATACCGTAAGCGCGCGCAACTGCCGGTGAATGTTCCCATACTTCCTACGAGGGGTTAGAGGAGATAAAGTAGAGAGTGGAATCGACCAACAGCTTCTTCCGAATAGCTCTACTAGCTTCTGTGGGACCAGAGTCTTGCAACTTAATCGATTCTATCAATTCCGGTAGTCCGCCATAGTCGTTTTCTTCGTATTCCTCCGAGGTCAGTCGCTCGATGAGCACTGTAGTTGCTGTGTATGGTTTTTTCTTTGAAATAGCAGGTTTCAGTATGAAGCGCCCAAGACATGATAGCGGAGGAAGTAACCATAGTGTGCACCAACGTGAGGAGAAGACTGGCGTAAAATGAGGTTTATGAGTTGATCAGTGACGTGAAGTGTGGTTGGTGGTTTGGTGTGGTGGTTGATGCAGATGAAATCGGGAAGCTGCAGCGGCCCCTGTTGTCCAGAGTGGGGAATGCTGGGAGATAGTTGGAGTCGGGTGAGACAAGGGTTGACTTGGTTCACATAGTAAATTTGTTTTGTTTGTTTTTTTGTTTTAATCATACTGTATTCACTCTATTTAGAGTATGACAGACCCAAAATCCCTGATGCCTGGAGGCAAGCTGGCTAGATGGTAAAGCTCCACAACTGCTATCTGTTATTCCCTCTGACAAAAAGAAAGCACAAGCAAAAAGTAAAAAGAGTGATAAGAAAATAAGAGAAGAAAAGAACTGAAAAGAGAGAAACTCCTGAAGAACCTCACTCTTCCACTTACTTGGGCAGGAACTTTTCCATGTCAGTTGCCAAAAGAAAGTCCATTATTACTGGATTGCACTTTCTCATGAAAAACAACTCAGAGACCTGTATGTACTGGTATCTGCCTGCTTTCCAGCCTGTTGCCTTTACTATCACATTCCAGAGCTCTTTTTCCTGGTCTTTCTACCAGCTGCAGTGGTAAAAGAGTCACTCCCACATATGAGATATTATCCCTCAGTACCACCAGTACTTGTTGCCTTGTTGGTACCAATGTATTTCAGGTATATTCCTGTAGGAACAAGACCAGATTGTAGTCAATTGAATGTGGTTACCAAAGGCTTTATGCTTGTTATTTGGATAGGCCTCTTACTTCTTGCCTTGCCCTTTAGTCTATAACTGTTAGGGGTTCACCCTTAGCATATGAGTGAAGTACAACTGTATACCAAACCCAGGCTCACCCTTCTATATTAAGGAGTGGTGCAGAGATTACACCCCTGGAGTTACTGCTGTTGAGTCAGCAGGAGACTCAACATTGTCTGGCTGAAATACCAGCATATATTCTATACTCCAATACCAGGTCTTTGCAAGGGCTTGCAATCCCTTGTAGAGACAATACATACTTTCGATCTCACAGCGATAAGGACTCCAAGCCTATTAAGCTGGCAAAAGCATGGTACAGTAATAAGAAGGGGAGTACCAAGAAGCCTTACTTATATGCCTCGGTGTGGCTCTCTAGAGATATCCATACTGCTGATGCTGCATGACGCCATTGTGGGGACTTTTGGGCCAGCCATACATCATGTTTCAGACTAGAGCTATCTACTTCATAGTACGTTGTGGGACCAACCTCTACCGGTCCTCTACCGAGCCTCCCAGTTGGTTAGGCAGATGATACTGTTCTAGTAAGAGGAACTGTGCTATTTATAGAGATGATATTAACGGGTCTAAGCTTCCTGCGCCCCAGTAGTTGACTTTACCTAAAGAATAGATGTCTGGAACTAGATGACAATTTCCGGCTCTTTTGCGCTTCGGCATATCACCCGGTAGAGTGCTCCGGACTTGGCAGAGATAAGACGCAGAGTCATTAGTTATGTGGCAAGCTATCGGCTGGTTGACGACTAAACACTTGAGGGATTTATATCCCTGTTATCCACAATTCTACTCAATATCGAGACAAGAAAATTAAGTTGAAGTTGTGGTCTGACACTCGCATCAGTGACATCTCCAAAATCCTGTGTACACTGTACGATTTAAATGCACTGCAGGTGCTGAAGGAATGTAATGATCCTCTTCTGTTGTACAGTTGGAGCAAAACCAGCAGGTACAGGATAACCTTTAGGGATGCCTGATGATGCTCCGGCACATATGTTGTCAAATGGCAGTCCCTGTGGTCACCATCAAGTTTGGCACTGGCAACGTTTGATAGGGCTACCGTTTGCATGGGTAATAGTTGGCTTCCACAAAGTAGATCGTAAAGCACCCATGCAGATAATGATCCTCTTCTGTTGTACAGTTGGAGCAAAACCAGCAGGTGCAGGATAACCTTTAGGGATGCCTGATGATGCTCCAGCACATATGTTGTCAAAAGGCAATCCCTGTGGTGGCCATCAAGATTGGCACTGGCAACGTTTGATAGGGCTACCGTTTGCATGGATAATAGTTGGCTTCCTCAAAGTAGATCGTAAAGCCCCCTTGCAGATAATGATTGTACAAATATATATGTATCATACTTGAAGGAGAAGTACTGTCAAGCCTTATTTATATGCCTTTGAATGGAAATGGTTGTTTTGGCTGTTCTTGTATAAAAGACTGCCTACGTCCCTGACAGAAGAAAGGGCAAGCTCTAGCAGCACAATCCACAGTCAGAAACAACACAGCAGACAACAGACCTGAAATATTGTTAAGTTTTTCTACCTTAAGAATATTACTATTTTACACAACATTATTGATCTATGACCATCTCTGACATTGACATAAAAGTTCTTTACACTCATATCATTCATAGACATTGTCGTAGCATCGTCAGTTACCACTGACTAGCTGGAGTCTGTCTTCAAAACCACATTGTTGAGGAATTCTGCAACTACATGGAAACTGGCCAATGACCTTCAAAAGCAGTTTTGACGAATCCTACGACAACTATTTTCAGGACAGGAACAAGTTTTAAGAAGACGGCTATATCTATATAATTGACATCGGTACCCTGTAAAAATAACTGAAGTATTTACTGCATTTATTAGCCTCTGATATTATTTTTGCCATCAACTGTTTTTTGGAGATCCATCCAGCTGTATTAACAACCAAGGCAAATATTTGCCAATATAGCATATATCTTCACCATTGTTGTACCTTCTTCAGCTGATGGTCAGTTTATTCATTTCCGGAAATGCCTCAGTGCCCTGAAACCCAGTGAATCATAACTTTAATGGTGTGGTAGCAGAAAAAGCATAAATTTATATGTTTAAATTAATGTTGTATTTGGTATAGATGGATGGCTTTGGTCATGCTAAGAAGCAGCTGAGCTGAAGTAGTATGGCTGTGCAGGAAGCTTGTAAGTTAGCTTTAGCAAGACTGTGGCTGCATTACCATAGTATTTATCAGCAAAACAATTTTTGATTGTTGAGGTTTCTGAGGTTTCAGCTGGGTTTCAGAGATTTCTGAATTTGGCAGGTACTGTATTTACTCGAATGATATACATGAATACATGTTAACGTTGCTGAGATGAGTAATTGACCCCTCGCATCAGTACACTCTCTCTGACGATGGCAAGATGCACCCAGGGTGAATGACTTATATTGAGGTTTCAATCCCAGCTGAGCACAATTTGTCCCTGCCAATTTCGCACTTAGAGAAGTTTCTCAATCTATTCAAGCCTTGATTCACCATCACTATTGCACTGACAACATTCATACCCCTGAGGCTTTATCTTACTCACTCCATCCTGTATTTGCACTGTTGTCACCAATAACCATTACCATTACCATTACCATTACATTACCATTACCATTACCATTACCATTACCATTACCATTACCATTACCATTACCATTACCATTACCATTACATTACCATTTCCATTACCTGACAACAATCCATACCCCTGAAGCTTTATTTTATTTGCTTCACCCTGTATTTGCACTGTTGTCACCATCACCATCACCATCACCTTCAAACCTGCCCCTGGACAGTCCACTTCCCTGGCACTGTCCAATATCGCCAATAATCTCCATGCACTCAAAACTACAATGACAGTACAATGGGTTCCTGGCCACACAAATGTACCTAGAACTAAGCTTGCTGATAAGTTGGCAAAAAAGTCCACTCTTGAAAAACCACCTAGCTACAATAACACCTCTTTATTTTACTACAGAGGGTAACCCGAGCAGCAAAAATGCAGGAATGGGGGGATTGGTGGATGAGGCACCAGCAAAAAGTACGAACTATGTTGCAACTTTCTGCACGGAACCTGACAATATTTTCACAAGTGGCAACCGGCAGTTTGCATCTACTGACACCCAACTACGAACCGGACATGGATATTTCCACAGTTATCTATACAAAATACCAACTAATTCAATTAATTCCCTCACTGCCCATGTCACTATGCAGGTTCTCAGTCACCAGAACATCTGATTCTGGAGATACCCCTTATACCAACACAAAAGACAAACAATGCGCAAGGAGATCGTAGTAGTACACCCTCGATATCTCTGGAAGCATCTTCTTCATACAGATAAAGCAATGCAACCTTTGAAACATTTCTGCACAACACACATATAGCCACTCGAAGATGGTACCTGGGCCAATGCCTTAATCATGCAGACCTTGGACAGGGTATCACCCGAATTGCAGGCCCGGGAACAGTCAATAATATGGTGGAGGAACATCAGAGTGAGAGTGGAGGGGATGATGGGGAGGATGAAGATGGGGTGGAAGGAGAAGTAGTGAATTGAGGGGAGGATGAAATTTGAATGGGGAAGGGAAGAGGAGGGTAAACTCCAGGGGGAGAATCTGCATGATATGCAGGATCAAGCTGAATGAGACTGACAAATATTTTATTATTGTATGAAGCGTGTTACAGACCGCTATGATTTATTGGAAATTTCTTGGTAACTAGAGCAGGGATTACAGGAGACTGCGGAGCGGTGCTACTAGCCAGGGGTTTTTTGTTTTTCCTTTGTTCGGTTTCATTTAATGTTCTTATGCAGGGTTATTTGTTTGTACCTCACCGGCCATAGCCTGCGGGCTGCATGCTATATGATGAATGAATAAATAAATACATAACTTCGAGCAATGCTTGAAAGCGCTCCTATATATGACAACAGACTTTGGGCAGAAGCAGTTTTAACTTCAGTATACCTCAAAAACTGACAACTTTAATCGGCTGTTAAAGATCAAACACATTATGGAGCCTCCCACGGTAATAACCCATCGATCACGCACCTTAAGGCATTTGGGAGTGAATGTTCTACACATATTCCTAAACAGCAAAGATTTGCGGAAATGAAACATCAACCAAGAGCACGAAGGGCAATTCTCACTGGATATGCAAATGACGACCAACATTACAAAGTCCACCTACCTGATTCAAAACTTATACTTGTCACCAATGATATCTTCATTGCTCCATCAAAGACAGAAGGAGATTCAACTTATGACAAATCACCATACAAAAAACTAAGATCAATACCTCAAACCTCAATCGAACACAGATCCGACATTGAGAAATTTCCTTCTGATGATATGTGGTTAGCAGGAATGGAAAGAAATCTCTCAGAAACAAGAAAGTTATTCGACCAAGAAAACGAAGATGTAATAAGGATAGTTATCGAACAATATGACAAAGGACTACGATCAGGATTTCTAGGACCAGACTACTGGACATTCGAATTGGATGATAATCAAGAATCAATTGACACTCCCCAACGACAAAGTCATTTCTTTACCAGAAATCTCAATGAAGAATCTACTCAACCTTCCCCCTCTTCTCCACAAGGGCATTACCACCACCAACTTCATGGTGGTGACACCTCTTCTCATCAGCAACAACAACAACTACAAGTGACCGATGTTGCTGAATAACACCCTACCACGGGTGTTTCCACTAGAGCGGGAAAAAAACACCATCGATAAGCATCAGCGACAACCATACCAGCAAAAACTGTTTTTCAAAAATAAGTCAACAACCAGCACACCTATCAACAAACGGACACTTCCAATCGATTTCTAACTCCCCATTACCCCCCCTACGAAAGGGCATCTCTTCTCCAAGATCTTTATTGTTGCTGGGTGGAAAACTGGGCCTTTTACCCTTCCTTTTCCCCCCTGCAAAAGGGCCCCCACTGAATATCCGCACAACCAATTCTTATCCAATCGACTTCAAACTTTGGGAGCATTGAGAGCACATATGGACGAGGCTCAGGTTTGAATTTCAGACATAAAACCTAACATTTGCATTAGTTACACAAAATAATCGAAAAGTCGCTTTTTCACTCTTACCCCCATCTATCTCAGTGGAATCAACTCCAATTCAGAATCGGACAACGGCAATCAATTCAGCGGCCGCAGACGCCCTCAGAACAAACCATCAACACCAGCCTGCAAGCCCCTGACTGTCTGGGCCGAAAATCCTCGAAAAGTCGCTTTTTGGCTCTTACCCCCCTCCATCTCAGTGGAATCAACCCAAATCGCAAACGAACAACGGCAATCGATTCAGCGGCCCCAGAAGCCCTTAGAACGAACCATCCATACTTGCCTACAAGCCCCAGACAGCCTGGGCCAAAGATCCTGGAAGCCAAAAACCCAAATTCGAAATCTGTCGTTTCTCTACGATTTTCATCCGTTTTGAACGCCCTTTCGAACGCAGGGTGTGTACACACCCAGGTTTACCCTACCGAAAGCATACTTCACTCGGACAAAAATGGACTCCACAACGGCCAATTTTCAACATTTTCGCATTTTTCGCATTTTCCCATTCCCCCCCTTTGGAGAATATTGGCCACTGGGGCCCAGCAAACCTACCAGGGAGTAGGCGACAACGTCCGGCTACTTTGCCGCCATTAACCCCTGAGTCTTTGGGTGGATCCTCCATAGTTATGTCGCACTTCCTTTCTTGCAGTGGTTTTACAGCCCCATCACATAGAAGGCCTCCTAGAGGTTTTCAGGTCGCTACAGGTGTCTCTGTATCTGCTGTGAGGAGGCAATTGCTTGAGTAGAAGGCTCGAACACCTTGCTAGAACAAAAGAGGTCAATCTCTAACCCCCTCAGGGAATAGGTGGTACCGAGGCCACTTATATCAACACTCAAACGTCGAATTTATACCTATTTAAAATACCTAGAAAATTTATATTTCTTTAACATATTTAGCACCTTATAAACACTCTAATGTTTTCAATGACTTCCCCAATACCACCACCACCCCCACCTGGCACTTCCAGTACATATGGAATGCACCTTTATCCAAATCCCAGATCAGACCCACTCTCTGCAATCAATGCCCCAGCTGTATCACACATCACCCTCACAGGCTATATATCCAAACAAGGAATGAAAGGCAAGCAGGGAAGTTCTCCCCGACTGCAGGCGACCTGACCATATCCGCCACTCAATGGTCCACATACCCGTTCAAGTACCCGTATGGCTAGCGGTACAGTCCATTGCTATACATCCTCTCAACAACCACGACCATCTTCTCCACCTCAACAATCAACCAACCCAGACCATATAGGGAACTCTGACGATGCTGACCTACATCTTGTAGATGCCGCAGTATATGCTGATGCCAATGAAGAATGTTCTGACAATGTTAATGATTCCGAAGATAAAGACTTCCAGGTCCTGTTCACCAACCTATGGAATTCAAACGACGAAGATGAAGATAGAATTCATCAGGTATCAAAGCCATCCTTGAACCACTTCACAAGGATCTTCTCAAGATCAACAAATGCCTCACCACACAGAACCGAAAATTGGCATCTAGCTTGGCCTCAATTGAAACCAAACACGAAATTCTCCTGAATACTATTGCGATCCTTGGACAACAAGTTCAATACCTTGTACAAATCCAAGCTTCAAAGAAAGATGCACCACCAGCACCACCAGACCTACTAACTCCAGCCGTTCCAGAAGGGACTTCCTTCAAACCCACACTCTGATCAGCAATTGCATCTACATGCTCAAAGAAAGACCCTCCAAACGATAAGAACAGGCGTACTGTGAATTCCTGTCCTCTCTGCAATATACAACGCACACTCGTGCTTGCCCGACACAATGATCAACCAGTTACTGCAGATCTCACAAAACTCAAGCTTGCTATGAATGCCACCCTCCAACGCTGCATGCAGACCCTTTGGCCAATATTGGACATGTTTCTGCCAACTATAAGCTCAATCTCATCCTCCTGACAGCAGATGCCTGCCCAGTGGAATTGGTACTAGCCCACAAAGCTGCTATTGAAGAAACAGTTCGTTCAGTTGATACAACCACACAAAATTCCAAAAAGCAGGAAACCTGGATCAGAATGATGGTTCATTCCATTGACATTACTATGTTTCCTGAATGTGAAACAGGAATGAAATTATTGAAAGAAGATATTGAGATGAACAACAATCATATCAAGCTCACCGTTCTACCACGATTTCCTACAAAGCCAGAAACTCGACCCACAAAAAAGGCAACCACCATGGTTATTGCAGTCCGTACTGAACATGAAGCAAAACTTATTCAAGATCATGGAGTACAAGTAGATGTCAAAACCCGCAAGGCCGACCAATATGTAGCATCCCGACCATCGTACCAATGTACTAACTGCCAACAATTTGGCCATTCCTACCTACGATGCAAACAATCACCTTTCTGCAACATATGTGCAGAACCTCATACCACTACCTGCCACACATGTGGATCATGTACCAGCATAGGCAAACAGTGTGTTCATGATGTTATCCAATGCATCAACTGCAAGGGTAATCACCAAGCCAACGATTCTAAATGCCCAAAAATTACTCCCATACGTGCTGAGGTACGAGCCAAGTTCATGAACGACCACCCGACCATTACCCATGCCTAAACAACTATTCTATTCACCCACCAAAATTCGAATCATACAATACAACTGCAACCATTCCTCCTTAGTCATTAATACCCTTCTTGACTTTGCAGTTGGAACGGCCAACCTTCCTTTACTCCAAGAACATGGATTCAACCCAGACAATACATTCATTACAACACACCATGGATTTGAACTACTGATACCAGCTAAAAACTTGAGCAAACACATTAAAACAATTGCCTATGTGGCCAAAAAGAATCCCTATATCAAATGCTCCCCACGTACCGACATCAGCCAGGATTCTGATATTCAAGTCCTTGAAATATCAACCCCCACAATTGCACCAATAACAGTCTTCAATATTTACAATGAACATGAAGGCGTATCTAATCTCTACACCATCCCAAGAAGCTTCACCAATATCCCATTTCCTGAACGATGCATCATTTCTGGTGATATGAATGCCCATCATACATGGTGGAATACACAAATGAAAACACCCAAACCTGCTGACGATCTTGTTGAGATCATGGGAACCAATAACTTTTCCCTTCTCAATGAACCAGACACCCTTATATACTACTACCAAAATGGCAAGGGCATCTTTATTATAGACCTGGCCTGTACATTACAAACCATCCATGACTGAGTTACAAATTGGGCAGTAGATGACAACGCATCAACTGGTTCAGACCATGCAACGATCGGTTTTGATATCATGGCAGAATCAGAACTGGTTACCACTGACTCCAACACGATAAGATACAACTGGAATGAGACAGATTGGGATTCATTCTCAACATCTCTCAATACACTCTCCCATGCCTCACGAATGGTCTGGGAATACATCCATGAACAACCAACTGAATAAAATCTTGGCAAATCAGCCGAACTGCTCCGAAAAATGATTCTTGATGCAGTCAAGGAATCTACCCCAGTCGTCCAGCTAACACCGCATTCAAAATGCTGGTGGACACCCCAACTCAAAATGACCCGAACACAAATTAATCCTGCGTAGAAGCATTGGAAGAAAACCCGCCTTCATAGTAATGATATCAAATTCCAAGCTGATCGAAAACCTATATTTCCGGGATATCTGCACCTCGAAGACAACCATGTGGAATGAATTTTTAGGAAATGCACATGGCACTGACATAGTTACAGCTCTCAGTTATACTACACCCAGGAAAACCTAACGGACTTCACCCCTGTCATTGTCAAACACAACAGCTGTATCATTTGAAGAAAAGGCAGTACTATTCCGTTCCACCATGTTCCCACCCCCACCAGTAGCACCTTCCCCACCGATATCACCAATCGACCAACCCTGTCACAGGTAACATTTACTTCAACAGAAATCAAACAAGCAATTTTCACTTCAGCACCATGTAAAGCCCCTGGACCGGATGGGCTTCCCTTGTACTGTCTCCAGCAATCATACCAAGCAGCCAGACATTACAATGTTTCCTGAATGTGAAACAGGAATGAAATTATTGAAAGAAGATATTGAGATGAACAATAATCATATCAAGCTTACCACTCTACCACGATCTCTTACAAAGCCAGAAACACGACCACACGAAAAGGCAACCACTATGGTTATCGCAGTCCGTACTGAACATGAAGCAAAACTTATTCAAGACCTTGGAGTACAAGTAGATGGCAGGACCCGCAAAGCCGACCGATATGTGGCATCCCGACCAACCGACCAATGTACTAACTGCCAACAATATGGCCATTCCTACCTACGATGCAAACAATCAGCTATCTGCAATATATGTGCAGAACCTCACACCACCACCTCCCACTCATGCGGATCATGTCCCAGCATAGGCAAACAGTGTGTCCATGATGTTATCCAATGCATCAATGCAAGGTAATCACCGGGCCAACGATTCTAAATGCCAAACAATTACTGCCCTAGTGCTGAGGCACGAGCCAAGTTCATGAAAGACCACCCGACCATCACCCATGCCTAAACAACCTTCCTATTCATCTACCAAAATTCGAATTATACAACACAACTGCAACCGTTCCTCCTTAGTCATCAATACCCTTCTTGACTTTGCAGTTGGAACGGCCGACCTTCTTTTACTCCAAGAACCTGGATTCAACCCAGACAACACATTCATTACAACACACCCTGGATTTGAGCTACTGATACCACCTAAAAACTTAAGAAAACACAATAGGACAATTGCCTATGTGGCCAAAAACAATCCTTATATCAAATGCTCCCCACGTACCGACATCAGCCAGGATCCTGATATTCAAGTCCTTGAAATATCAACCCCAGCAATTGCACCAATCACAGTCTTCAATATTTACAATGAACACGAAGGCATATCTAATCTCTACACCATTCCAAAAGCTTCACCAAAATCCCATTGCCTGAACGATGCATTATTGCTGGTGATATGAATGCCCATCATACATGGTGGAATTCACAAATCAAAACACCCAAACGCGCCGACGAACTTGTTCAGATCATGGAAACCAATAACTTTTCCCTCCTCAATGAACCTGACACCCCATATATACTACCGAAATGGCAAGGAACCTCTATTATCGACTTGGCCTTTACATCCAAGCTATCCATGACTCAGTTACAAATTGGGCAGTGGATGACAATATCAACTGGTTCAGACCATGCAACAATACGTTTTGATATCTTGGCAGAATCTGAACTTGTTACCACAGACTCCAACACAATAAGATACAACTGGAATAAGACAGATTGGGATTTATTCTCAAACTCTCAATACACTCTCCCATGCCTCACAATGGTCTGGCAATACCTCCATGAACAACCAACCGAATCAAACCTTGACAAATCAGCCGAACTGCTCCGAGATATGATTCTTGATGCAGTCAAGGAATCTACCCCAGTTCTCCAGCTTACAACAATTCAAAACGCTGGTGGACCACCCAACTCAAAATCTCCCGAACACAGATGAACCGTGCCCAGAAGCAGTGGAAGAAAACCCGCCTTGAAAGTGATCACATCAAATTCAAAGCTGTTCGAAACCAATATTTCCGGGATATCCGCACCTCCAAGACAACAATGTGGATTGAATTTTTGCAAAATGCGCAAGGCACTGAGATTTTACCCCTCCGTTACACCAAACCCAGGAAAACCCAGCGAACACCACCCCTGTCATTCTCCAACACAACAGCAGTACTTTTGAAGAAAAGGCAGTATATTCCGTTCTACCATGTTCCCACCCCCACCAGTAGCACCCTCCCCAACTGATATCACCAATCGACCAACCCTGCCATGGGTTACATTTACCCCAACAGAAATCAAACAAGCAATTTTTACCTCTGCACCACGTAAAGCCCCGGGACCCGATGGGCTTCCCTTTTACTGTCCCGGCAAGCATACCTAGCAGCCACTGAACAATTCAACAGTCTCTTTGCTATACTTGGACCACTGGATATCACCCTACCTGTTGGCGACAAGCAACGACTGTGATTATACCCAAACCTGGAAAACCTGATTATTCAATACCTAAGGCCTACCGACCTGTTGCCCTTCTCAATTGCCTTGGGAAGATCCTCGAAAAGTTGATGGCAAACCGAATTGCATACATGGCTGAAAAATACAACCTGCTACACAAAGATCAAATAGGAGGACGAAGACAACGCTCTGCTATAGATGCTGCAATGGCACTTACACATGAAATTGAACAAGGAAAACATGCAAAGGAAATCACCACTGCCCTCTTTATGGATGTGAGTGGCGCATTCGACAATGTATCCAGACCGTCTCCTCCAAACTCTACGACAACTGGGCTACCCCGCAATTCAATTATGGGTCGACCACTTCCTATCCGACCGTACAACAGCACTGGCATTTGATGGACAAAAGGAAGACCTCAGCCCCGTCCGGACAGGAATCCCTCAGGGATCGCCTGCATCCCCAATTCTCTTCCTCCTCTATCTCAGTCCTCTCTTCTACGAACTCACAACCCATTACCCCAGCTCCTGGACTCCAAGCTACATTGATGATGTTGCAATTGTTGTTCGAAGCAAATCAAAAGCCTATAATGCAAGATGCCTCGAGGCGGCTGCACGGACAGCTTTCAAATGGGCAGAAAACAATGCGGTACGATTTGATGACTCAAAGTCAGAAATGATGCACTTCCACAATAAACGAAACGGTGATACCTCCGATGACGAAAAGATCACCCTACCCAATGGCACTACCATTTCCCCCGCACAAAAGGCATTGGCCCAGATGTGGTAAGGTGGATTGGTATTTGGTTTGACAGAAAAATCAACTTCAAACACCATGTCATGCTGAAGGCGCAAGCGGCAAAAGAGCCCTTGGAGCCCTCAAATCACTAGCCAATACAGAATCAGGACTAACCCCCAGTGCAGTCCGCCAACTATACAATGCGTGTGTTGTACCTGTCTGCGACTTCGGAGCTGAAGTCTGGTGGATGGGCCAAGCAACATATCAACAGAAATTTGAAACAGTTCAAAATATGGCACTTCGGTGCATCCTTGGAGCCTTCCGCACATCCCCAACAATAGCCTACACAATGAAGCAGCCCTGCCACCAGTAGCTGTTCGACTTAATCACATGCGAAGAAAATATGCAATTCGAATACTTACGTTTCCCGAAATGCATCCAATCCGACAACGTTGTCCATTGACTTTCCCTCCATTTCATGAAACCCCAGAGTCTAGTAACACAACCGGACCCTGGATTTCATGGGACAGTATGCAACAAAATAACCGCAAATTTGAAACACGTCTTATCCAAACCTTATCAACCCTCAGTCCATGGATTTCCAACAGCTCGGAGATTGAAACCTATTCAACCACAGCCTGTCCACCATGGATTGAAAGTAGAGTCAAAACACAAATTAATCCTCGTTCAAAGGAAGAGGAAGCCAAAGCCCACGAAGCCCAGTATGCAATGTTGAAACAAGATGACCGCAATATTGTTTGTTATTCAGATGGATCTATGTTGAACGAAAACATTGGCGCAGGAACAGTAGTTGAAATGACAGGAGAAGATGTCATTGAAGCAACCTATCCAATGGGCCATCAACAGGAAGTTTATGATGCTGAATTACTTGGTATTCTTAAAGCTGCACAGAAATGCTTTCAGATCTGTCAACGTAATAACCTCACCAAAAGACATATATGGATTTTCACAGACAATCAAGCTGCCATACGACGTCTCAATACCTCAAACCCGCCCCTGGACAGTCCACTTCCCTGGCACTCTCCAACATCGCCAATAACCTCCATGCACTCAAAACTACTATCACAGTACAATGGGTTCCTGGCCATACAGATGTACCTGGAAATGAACTTGCCGATAAGTTGGCAAAAAGTCCACTGGGAAAAACCACCTACCTACTATAACACCTCCTTATCGTACCTCAAGAGGGTAACCCGAGCAGCAAAAATGCAGGAATGGGGGGATTGGTGATGCGACATCCCGCAAAGGAAAGAACTATATTGGAACATTCCGTACCAAACCAGACAATATTTTCAGAAGTGGCAACCGCCAGTTTGCATCTACTGTCACCCAACTACGAACTGGACATGGATACTTCCGCAGTTACCTATACAAAATACCAACCAATGCTGTTGACTCCCCACTGCCCATGTCGCTATGGAGGTCCCCAGTCACCGGAACATCTTGTACTAAGATGCCCTTTATACCAACGCGAAAGACAAACCATGGAAGAGATTGGAGTTGTACACCCTCGATATCTCTGGAAGCATCTTCTTTATACCGACAAAGCAATGCAACCTTTGAAACATTTTCTGCACGACACACATATAGCTACTCGAAGATGGTACCTGGGCCAATTCCGTGATGATGAACACCTTGGGCAGGGTAACATCCGAATTGCAGGCAGGGAACTGTCAACGATATGGTGGAGGAACATCAGAGTGAGAGTGGAGGGATGATGGGGAGGATGATGATGAAAAGGAAGGAGAAGCAGAGAGTTGAGAGGAGGATGAAATTTGAACGGGGAAGGGAGGAGGAGGGTAAACTCCAGGGGGAGAACCCGCATGATATGCAGGACCAAGCCGAATGAGACTGACAGATATTTTATTATTGTATGAAGCGTGTTACAAACCGCTATGATTTATTTGAAATTTGTTTAACTAGAGCAGGGGTGATAGGGACTGCGAGCGGTGCTACCTAGCCAGGGGTTTTTCGTTTTTCCTTTGTTCGGTTTCATTTGTTGTTCTTGTTCTTGGTTATTTGTTTGTACCTCACCGGCCATAGCCTGCACGGGCTGCATGCTGTATGATGAATAAATAAATAATTAAATAAATACCTAGCAGCCACCGAACAATACAACAGTTTCTTTGCTATACTTGGAACCACGGCATATCACCCCACCTGTTGGCGACAAGCAACGACTGTGATTATACTGAAACCTGGAAAACCAGATATTTCAATACCTAAGATCTACTGATCTGTCGCACTTCTCAATTGCCTTGGGAAGATTCTCAAAAAGTTGATGGCAAACAGAATTGCATATATGGCTGAAAAATACAACCTGCTGAATGAAGATCAAATAGTAGGACAAAGACAACGTTGTGCTACAGATGCTGCAATGGCACATAGGCATGAAATTGATGCAGGAAAACACACAAAGGAAATCACTACTGCCCTGTGTATGGATGAAAGTGGCGCATTCGACAAGGTATCCAAGGACCGTCTCCTCCAAACTCTACGACAACTGGGCTACTCATCCACAATTCCATTTTTGGGTAGACCACATGTGTTATGACCATACAACAGCACTGGCATTCAATGGACAAAAGGACGATCTCAGCCCTGTCCGGACAAGAATCCCTCAGGGATCACCTGCATCCCCAATTCTCTCCTGCTGTATCTCAGTCCTCACTTCGATGTACTCTCAACCCAGTACCCCAGCTCCTGGACTCCAAGCGACATTGACGATGTTGGAATTGTTGTTCGAAGCTAATCAAAACCCTATAATGCAAGATGCTTTAGGTTGATGCATGGACAGCTTTCAAATGGGCAGAAAACAATGCCGTATGATTTGATGATTCACAGTCAGAGATGATGCACTTTCACAATAAACAATGTGGTGATACCTCCGATGATGAAAAGATTACCCTACACGATGGCAGTATTATTTCCCCAAGCACAAAAGGCATTGGCCCAGATGTCGAAAGGTGGATTGGTATTTGGTTTGCTAGACAAATCAACTTCAAACACCATATCATCCTAACAGATGCATGTGGCAAACGACCCCTTCGAGACCTCTAATCACTAGCCAATACAGAATCAGGACTAATCCCAGTTCACTCCGCCAACAATACAATGCATGTATTGTACTTGTTTGCGACTTTGGAGCAGAAGTTTGGTAGATGGGGCAAGCAGCATATCAACAGAAATGTGAAACAGTTCAATTTATGGCCCTTCGGTGTATTCTTGGAGCCTTCCGCACATCACCAACAATAGCCCTACACAATAAATCGGCACTGCCACCAGTAGCTGTACGACTTAATCACATGCGAAGAAAATATGCAATTCTGATACTTACATTTCCCAAAATGCACCCAATCCGACAACATTGTCATTGGTCTTTCCGTCCCTTTCATGAAACCCCCGAATCTGGTAATACAACTGGGCCCTGGATTGCATGGGACAGTATGTAACAAAATAACCGCAAATTTGAAACACGTCTTATCCAGACCTTATCGACCCTCAGTCGATGGATTGCTAACACCTCAGAGATTGAAACTGACTCAACCACAGCCTGTCCACCATGGATCGAAAGCAGAGTCAAAATACAAATTATTCCCAGCAGAAAAGAAGAGGAAGGCAAAGCCTACGAAGCACAGTATGCAATGTTGAAACAAGATGACCACGATATTGTTTGTTATACAGATGGATCTATGTCGAACGAAAACATTGGGGCAGGAACTGTGGCGGAAATGACTGGAAAGAAATCATTGAAGCAACCTACCCAATGGGCCATCAAAAGGAAGTTTATGACGCCAAATAACTTTGTATTTTTAAAGCTGTACAGAAATGCTTTCAGATTTGTCAACATAATAACATCACCAAAAGACATACATGGATTTTCACAGACAATCAAGCTGCCATACGACGTCTCAATACCTTCAAACCCCCCCTGGACAGTCCACTTCTCTGGCACTCTCCAATATTGCCATTAACTTGCATGCACTCAAAACTACAATCACAGTACAATGGGTTCCTGGCCACACAGCTGTACCTGGAAATGAGCTTGCTGGTAAGTTGGCAAAAAAGTCCACATTTGAAAAACCACCTACCTACTCTAACACCTCCTTATCTTACCTCCAGAGGGTAAACCGAGCAGCAAAAATGCAGGAATGGGGGTATTGGTGGATGAGGCATCCAACGAAAGAAGAGAATTATATTGGAACTTTCCGCACGAAACCAGGCAATATTGTCACAAATGGCAACTGGCAGTTAGCATTTACTGTCACCCAACTACGAATCGGACATGGATACTTCGGCAGTTATCTATACAAAATATCAACAAATTCTTTTAATTCCCCTCACTGACCAAGTCGCTATGAAGGTTCTCAGTCACCTGAACATCGTCTTCTAAGATGCCCCTTACACCAACGCGAAAGACAAACAACGCAGAAGGAAATCGGAGTAGTACAGCCCAGACATCTCTGGAAGTATCTTTTTGCTACTGATAAAGCAATTCCACCTTTGAAACATTTTCTGCACAACACACATATAGCTACTCTAAGATTGTACCTGGGCCAATTCCGTAATGATGAACACCTGAGGCAGGGTAACACCCGAATTGCAGGCCAGGGAACTGTCAACAATATGGTTGTATTTAATTTTTTTTTTTTTCATCATACAGCATACAGCCCGCAGGCTATTGCCGGTGAGATACAAACAAATAACCCTGAAGAAGAACAACAAATGAAACCGAACAAAGGAAAAACAAAAAACCCCTGGCTAGGTAGCACCGCTCCGCAGTTTCCTGTCACCCTGCTCTAGTTCCAAAGCAATTTTCAATAAATCATAGTGGTCTGTAATATGCTTCATACAATAATAAACTGTTTGTCAGTCTCATTAGGCTTGGTCCTGCATATCATGCAGGTTCCCCCTGGAGTTACCCTCCTCTGTTCTTCCCCATTGCTGTTTACTCCTCCTCTCGACTCACAGCTTCCCCTTCCCATCATCATGCCCTTTCTCATCATCCCCTCCTCTCTGACTCTGATGTTCCTCCACCATATCGTTGACAGTTCCCAGCCTGCAATTCGATGTTACCTGCCCAGAATGTGTTCCTCATTACGGAATTGGCCAGTACAATCTTCGAGTAGCTATATATGTATTGTGCAGAAATGTTTCAAAGGTTTATTGCTTTGTCGGTATAAAGAAGATGCTTCCAGAGATATCGAGGGGTACAACTGATATATTTTTCCGCATGGTGTGTTTTCACGTTGGTTGAAGGGCATCTTAGTAGAAGATGTTCTGGTGACTGGGAAGCTCCATAGCGACATGGGCAGTGTGGGAGTCAACAGAACTCGTTGATATTTTGTATAGATAACTGCGAAAGTATCCATGTCCGGTTCGTAGTTGGGTGACAGTTGATGCAAACTGGCAGTTGCCACTTCTGAAAATATTGTTGGTTTAGTACGGAACGTTGTAATGTAGTTCTTTCCATTGGCAGAATGACTCATCCACCAATCCCCCCATTCCTGCTTTTTGCTGCTCGGGTTACCGTATTGAGGTACGATAAGAGGTAGTATAGTAGGTAGGTGTTTTCGGAGTGGACTTTTTTGCCAACTTATCGGCAAGTTCATTTCCAGGTATGTATGTATGGCCAGGAACCCATTGTACTGTGATAGTAGTTTGAGTGCATGGAGGTTTGGCGATGTTGGAGAGTGCCAGGGAAGTGGACTGTCCGGGGCAGGTTGAAGGTATTGAGACGTCGTATGGCAGCTTGATTGTCTGTAAAATCCATATATGTCTTTTGGTGAGGTTATTACGTTGACAATCTGAAAGCATTTCTGTGCAGTTTAAGAATACCAAGTAATTCAGCATCATAAACTTCCTGTTGATGGCCCATTGGATAGGTTGCTTCAATGATTTCTTCGCCAGTCATTTCAACAGTTCCTGCCCAATGTTTTCGTTCAACATAGATCCATCTGAATAACAAACATATTGCGGTCATCTTGTTTCAACATTGCATACTGGGCTTCATGGGCTTTGGCTTCCTCTTCCTTTGAACGAGGATTAATTTGTTTTGACTCTACTTTCAATCACAGTGGACAGGCTGTGGTTGAATAGGTTTCAATCTCCGAGCTGTTAGAAATCCATGGCCTGAGGGTGATAAGGTTTGGATAAGACGTGTTTCAAATTTGCGGTTATTTTGTTGCATACTGTCCATGAAATCCAGGGCCAGTGTTACTAGACTCTGGGGTTCATGAAATGGAGGGAAAGTCAATGGACAACGTTGCAGATGGATGCATTTGGGAAACGTAAGTATTCGAATTACATATTGTCTTCGCATATGATCATGTCACAGCTACTGGTGGCAGGGCGGATTCATTGTGTAGGGCTATTGTTGGTGTGTGGAAGCTCCAAGGATGACTGAAGCCATATTTTGAACTGTTTCGAATTTCTGTTGATATGCTGCTTGCCCATCCACCAGACTTCAGCTCCGAAGTCGCAGACAGGTACAACACATGCATTGTATAGTTGGCAGACTGCACTGGGGGTTAGTCCTGATCTGTATTGGCTAGTGATTTGCGGGCTCCAAGGCTCTTTTGCCTGCTTGCGGCCTTCTGCATAACATGGTGTTTGAAGTTGATTTTTCTTTAAATTAAATTGAAATCCACCTCACCATATCTGGCCTGATGCCTTTTGGGCAAGGGGAAATCATAGTACCATTGGGTGGGGTAATCATTTCGTCATCGGATGTATCACCGTTCCGTTTATTGTGAAAGTGCATCATCTTTACTTTGAGTCAGCAAATTGAACAGCATTGTGTTCAGCCCATTGATAGCAGTCCGTGCAGCTGCCTCGAGGCATCTTGGATTATTGGCTTGTGATTTGCTTCAAACAACAATTGCAACATCGTCAATATAGCTTGGAGTCCAGGAGCTGGCGTAATGGATTGTGAGATCATAGAACAGAGGTCTGAGATAAAGGAGGAAGAGAATTGGAGATGCAAATGATCTGAGGGATTCCTGTTCAGACGGGGCTGGGAGATTCCTTTCGTCCATCACATGCCAGTGGTGTTGTGCGGTTAGATAAAAAGTGGTCTATCCAAAAATGAATTGCTGTCGGGTAGCCAAGTTGTCGTAGAGTTCGGGGGAGAGGGTCGTTGCATATTCACTCGAATGCTGCACTTACATCCAAAAAGAGAGCAGTGGTAATTTCCTTGGCATGCTTTCCTTGTTCAATTCCATGTGTAAGTTCCATGCAGCATCTGTGGTAGAATGTTGTCTTCATCCTCCTATTTGATCTTTGTGTGGTAGGTTGTATATTTCAGCCATATATGCGATTCGGTTTGCCATCAATTTTTGAAGGATCTTCCCAAGGCAGTTGAGAAGGGCGACAGGTCGGTAGGCCTTAGGTATTGAATAATCAGGTTTTCCAGGATTGGGTATAATCACAGTCGTTGCTTGTCGCCAACAGGTGGGGTGATATCCTGTTGTGCCAAGTATAGGAAAGAGACTGTTGAATTGTTCGGTGGCTGCTAGGTATGCGTGCCGGAGCCAGTATAAGGGAAGCCCATCGGGTCCTGGGAATTTGCATGGAGCAGAGGGAAAAATGGCTTGTTTGATTTCTGTAGGGGTAAATGTAACCCATGGCAGGGTTGGTCGATTGGTGATATCAGTTGGGAAAGGTGCTACTGGTGGAGATGGGAACATGGTGGAACGGAACAGTACTGCCTTTTCTTCATAAGTCACTGCTTGGTGTTGGAGAATGATAAGGGTGGTGTACGCTGGGTTTTCCTGGGTTTGGTGTAACGGAGGTCTCTAAAGATCTCAGTGCCTTGTGTATTTGCAAAAAATTCAATCCACATTGTTGTCTTGGCGGGGCGAATATTCCAGAAATATTGGTTTCGAACAGCTTTGAATCTGATGTAATCACATATAAGGCGGGTTTTCTTCCACTGCTTCTGGGCATGGTTGATCTGTGTTCGGGAGATTCTGAGTTGCAGTGTTTTCCATCATTTGAGTGTGTAGTCAGCTGGAGAAGTGGAGTACATTTCTTGACTGCATCAAGAATCATATCTCGGGGCAGTTCGGCTGATTTGCCCAGGTTTGATTCAGTTGGTTGTTTATGACGGTATTGCTAGACCATTTATTTATTTATTTATTCATTCATCATACAGCATGCAGCGCGCAGGTTATCGCCAGTGAGGTACAATCCAATAACCCTGAACCAGAAAACGAATGAAACCGAACAAAGGTAAAATAAAAAACCCCTGGCTAGGTAGCACCGCTCCGCCATCTCCTGTCACCCCTGCACTAGTTCCAAACAATTTTTAATAAATCATAGCGGTCTGTAAATACGTTTCATACAATAATACAATGTTTTCAGTCTCATTCGGCTTGGTCCTACATATCATGTGGGTTCTCCCTGTAGAGTTTACCCTTCTCCTCTCATGCTCATTCCTGTCTACTCCTTCTCTCGACTCACAGCTTCTCCTTCTCCATCATCATTCCCTTCCTCATCATCCCCTCCTCCCTCACTCCGATGTTCCTCCACCATATCGTTGACAGTTCCCTGCCCTGCAATTTGGATGTTAACCTGCACAAGTTGTTCATCATTACGGAATTGGCCCAGGTACCATCTTCGAGTATCTATATGTGTATCGTGCAGAAACTGTTTCAATGCTTGCATTGCTTCGTCGGTATAAATGAAATGCTTCCAGAGATATCGAGGGTGTACAACTCCAATCTCTCTCCACATGGTTTGTCTTTCGCATTGGTATAAGGGGCATCATGGTAGAAGATGTTCTGGTCACTGGGAACCTCCATGGCAACATGGGCCGTCAGGGGAGTCAACAGAATTGATTGGTATCTCATATAGATAACTGCAAAAGTATCCATGTCCGGTTCGTAGTTAAGTCACAGTTGATGCAAACTGGCAGTTGCCACTTCTGAAAATATTGTCTGGTTTAGCACGGAACGTTTCAATGTAGTTCTTTCCTTTTGTGGGATGTCCCATCCACCGATTCCCCCATTCCTGCATTATTGCTGCTCGGGTTACCCTCTTGAGATACGATATGGAGGTATTATAGTGGGTAGGTGGTTTTTCAATAGTGGACTTTTTTGCCAACTTATCGGCAAGTTCATTTCCAGGTACGTCTGTATGGCCAGGAACCCATTGTACTGTGATAGTAGTTTTGAGTGCCTGGAGGTTATTGGCAATATTGGAGAGTACCAGGGAAGTGGACTGTGCAGGGGCAGGTGTGAAAATATTGAGATGTCGTATGGCAGCTTGATTGTCTGTGAATATCCATATATATCATTTGGTAATGTTATTATGTTGACAAATCTGAAACAATTTCTCTGCTGCTCCAAGAATACCAAGTAACTCGGCATCATGAACTTCCTGTTGATGGCCCATTGGATTGGTTGCTTCAATGACTTCTTCTCCAGTCATTTCCACTCCAGTTCCTTTACCAATGTTTTCGTTCAACTTAGATCTATCTGAATAAGAAACAATATTGCGGTTATTTTGTTTAAACAATGCATACCGGGATTGGGGGCTTTGCCTTCCTCTTCCTTTGAATGAGGATTATTCTGCGTTTGGACTCTACTTTCAATCCATGGTGGACAGGCTGAGGTTGAATAGGATGCATTCACCCAGCTGTGTGAAATCTATCTTCTGCGGGTCGATATGGTTTGCATAGGACGTGTTTCAAATTTGAGGTTATTTTGTTGCATACTGTCCCATGAAATCCAGGGCCCAGGTGTATTGCTTGACCCTGGGGTATTGTGAAATGGAGGGAAAGTCAATGGAGAACGTTGGTGGATTCGATGTATTTCGGGAAACATAAGTTTTCGAATTGCATAGTGTCTTTGTATGTGGTCAAGTCGTAAAGCTACTGGTGTCAGGGCGGATTCATAGTGTAGGGCTATTGTTGGTGATGTGCGGAAAGCTCCAAGGATGGACCGAACCGCCATATTTTGAACTGTTTCAAATTTCTGTTGATATGCTGCTTGCCTCATCCACCAGACTTCAGCTCTAAAGTCGCAGACAGGTAAAACACATGCATTGTATAGCTGGCGGACTGCACTGAGGGTTTGTCCTAATTCAGTATTGGCTAGTGATTTGAGGGCTCCAAGGGGTCTTTTGCCGCTTGCAGCCTTTAGCATAACATGGTGTTTGAAGTTGATTGTTCTGTCAAACCAAATTGCAATCCATCTCACCACATCTGGGCCGATGCCATTGATTCCAGCGGAAATCGTAGTACTATTGGGTAGGGTAATCTTTTCTTCATCGGAGGTTAATTAATTATGTATTTATTCATCATACAGCCTGCAGCCCGCAGCTATGGCCGGTAAAGTACAAATAAATAACTGTGAACAAGAATAACATATGAAATTGAACAAAGGAAAAACAAAAAAACCCCTGGCTAGGTAGCACTGCTCCACAGTCTCGTGTCACCCCTGCTCTAGTTACAATGAAATTTCCAATAAATCATAGTGGTCTGAATCACGCTTCATACAATAATGAAATATCTATCAGTCTCATTTGGCTTGGTCCTGTATATCATGTGCGTTCCCCTGAAGTTTACTCTCCTGCTCCCTTCCCCATTCATATTTCATCCACCCTTCAATTCTCTACATCTCCTCCCTCCTCATCGTCTTCCTCCCTATCATCCCCTCCACTCTCACTCTGATGTTCCTCCACCATATCGTTGACAGTTCCCTGGCCTGCAATTCGGCTATTACCCTGCCCAAGGTATTCATAATTACGGAATTGGCCCAGATACCATCTTCGAGTTTATTTATTTATTTACTTATTTATTCATCATTCAGCATGCAGCCCGCAGGCTATGGCCGGTGTGGTACAAACGAATAACCTTGAACAAGAAGAACAAATGAAACCGAACAAAAGGAAAAACGAAAAACCCCTGGCTAGGTAGCACCGATCCGCACTTTCTATCACCCTGTTCTAGTTACAAAGAAATTTCCCATAAATCATAGCAGTTTGTAACATGCTTCATACAATAATGAAATATCTGTCAGTCTCATTCGGCTTGGTCGTGCATATCATGTGGTTCTCCCCCTGGAGTTTACCCTCCTCCTCCCTTCCCCGTTCAAATTTCATCCTCCTCTCAACTCTCTGCTTCTCCTGCCTTCTCATCATCATCCTCCCCATCATCCCTTCCACAAACACTCTGATGTTCCTCCACCATATCGTTGACAGTTCCCTGGCCTGCAATTCAGATGTTGCCCTGCCCAAGGTGTTCATCATCACGGAATTGGCCCAGGTACCATCTTCGAGTAGCTATTTTGTGTCGTGCAGAAAATCTTTCAAAGGTTGCATTGCTATATCAGTATAAAGAAGATGTTTCCAGAGATATCGAGGGTGTACAACTCCAATCTCGTTCCGCATGGTTTGTCTTTCGCGTTGGTAGAATGGGCATCTGAATAGATGTTGTTCCGGTGACTGGGGACCTCCATAGCGACATGGGCAGTGAGGGGAGTCAACAGAATTGGTTGGTTTTTGTATAGGTAACTGCGGAAGTATCCATGTCCGGTTCATAGTTGGGTGACAGTAGATGCAAACTGGCAGTTGCCACTTCTGAAAATATGGTCTGGTTTGGTACGGAATATTCCAATATAGTTCTTTCCTTTTGCGGGATATCGCATCCACCAATCCCCCCATTCCTGCATTTTTGCTGCTCGGGTTACCCTCTTGAGGTATGATACGGAGTTGATATAGTAGGTAGGTGGTTTTTCCACAGTAGACTTTTTTGCCAACTTATCGGCAAGTTGATTTCCAGGTACATCTGTATGATCAGAAACCCATTGTACTGTGATAGTAGTTTTGAGTGCATGGAGGTTATTGGCGATTTGGAGAGTGCCAAAGAATTGGACTGTCCAGGGAGGGTTTGAGGGTATTGAGACATCGTATGGCAGCTTGATTGTTTTGAAAATCCATGTATATCTTGTGGTAAGGTTATTACGTTGACAGATGTAAAAGCATTTCTGTGCAGCTTTAAGAATACCAAGTAATTCAGCATCATAAACATCCTGTTGATGGCCCATTGGATAGGTTGCTTCAATGACTTCTTCTCCAGTCATTTCAACTACAGTTCCTATGCCAATGTTTTCATTCAACAGAGATCCATCTGAATAACAAACAATATTACGGTCATCTTGTTTCAACATTGCATACTGGGCTTCGTGGGCTTTGGCTTCCTCTTCCTTTGAACGAGGATTGATTTGCGTTTTGTCTCTGCTTTCAATTCACGGTTGACAGGCTGTGGTCGAATAGGTTTCAATCTCCAAGCTGTTGCAATTCCATCAACTGAGGGTCGATAAAGTTTGGATGAGACTAGTTTAAAATTTGCGGTTATTTTGTTGCATACTGTCCCATGAAATCCAGGGCACGGTGGTGTTACTAGACTCTGGGGTTTCATGAAATGGAGGGAAGGTCAATGGACAACGTTGTCAGATTGGATGCATTTCGGGAAACGTAAGTATTCGAATTGCATATTTTCTTCGCATGTGATTAAGTCGAACAGCAACTGGTAACAGGGCTGCTTCATTGTGTAGCACTATTGTTGGAGATGTAGGGAAGGCTCCAAAAATGCACCCAAGTGCCATATTTTGAACTGTTTCAAATTGCTGTTGATATGTTGCTTGCCCCATCCACCAAACTTCAGCTCCGAAGTTTATTTATTTATTTATTTATTCATCATACAGCATGCAGCCCGCAGGCTATGGCTGGTGAGGTATAAACATATAACTGTGAACAAGAACAACAAATGAGACTGAACAAAGGAAAAACGAAAAACCCCTGGCTAGGTAGCAACGCTCTGCTGTTTCTGTCACCCCTGCTCTAATTACAAAGAAATTTTCAATAAATCATACCGGTCTATAACACGCTGCATACAATAATAAAATATCGCTCAGTCTCATTCGGCATGGTCCTGCATATCATGCGGGTTCTCTCCCTGGAGTTTACCCTCCCCCTCCCTTCCTTGTTCTCAACTACTCCTCCTTTCAACACTCTGCATCCCCTTCCTCATCATCGTCAACCTCTCAATCCTCCCCTCCACGCTCTCTCTGATGTTCCTACACCATATCGTTGACAGTTCCCTGGCCTGCAATTCAGATGTTACCCTGCCCAAGGTGTGCATCATTACGGAATTCGCCCAGGTACCATCTTCGACTAGCTATATGCATGTCATGCAGAAAATTTTTCAAAGGTTGCATTGCTTTATCTGTATAAAGATGATGCTTCCAGAGATATCGAGGGTGCACCACTCCAATCTCCTTCCGCATCGTTTTTCGTTCGCGTTGGTAGGGGGCGTTCAGCTCCCAAGTGGCAGACAGGTACAACACACGCATTGTATAGTTGGCGGACTGCACTGGGGGTTAGTCCTGATTCTGTACTGGCTAGTGATTTGAGGGCTCCAAGAGCTCTTTTGCTGCTTGCGGCCTTCAGCATAACATGGTGTTTGAAGTCAATTTCTGTCAAACCAAATACCAATCCACCATTACACATCTGGACCAATGCCTTTTGTGCCGGGGGATATGGTAGTGCCATTGGATAGGGAAATCTTTTCGTCATCGGAGGTATCACCGTTTAGTTTTTGGGAGTGCATCATTTCTGATTTTGAGTCATCAAATCGTACCACATTGTTATCTGCCCATTTGAAAGCTGTCCGTGCCCGCCTCGACATCTTGCATTATAGGCTTTTGATTTGCTTCGAACAACAATTGCAACATCATCAATGTAGCTTGGATCCGGAGCTGGGGTAATGGGTTGTGAGTTCGTAGGAGAGACTGAGATAGAGGAGGAAGAGAATTGGGGATGCAGGCAATCCCTGAGGGATTCCTGTCCGGACGGGGCTGAGGTCTTCCTTTTGTCCATCAAATGCCAGTGCTGTTGTACGGTCGGATGAAAGTGGTCGACCCATAATTGAATTGCGGTCGGGTAGCCCAGTTGTTGTAGAGTTTGGAGGAGACGGTCCTTTGGATACATTGTCGAATGCGCCACTCACATCCATAAAGAGGGCAGTAGTGATTTCCTTTGCATGTTTTCCTTGTTCAATTTCATGTGTAAGTGCCATTGCAGCATCTATAGCAACGTTGTCTTCGTCCTCCTATTTGATCTTTGTGTAGCAGGTTGTATTTTTCAGCCATGTATGCAATTCGGTTTGCCATCAACTTTTCAGGATCTTCCCAAGGCAATTGAGAAGGGCAACAGGTCGGTAGGCCTTAGGTATTGAATAATCAGGTTTTCCAGGTTTGGGTATAATCACAGTCGTTGCTTGTCGCCAACAGGTGGGGTGATATCCTGTGGTGCAAGTATAGCAAAGAGACTGTTGAATTTTCAGTGGCTGCTAGGTATGCTTGCCGGGACAGTAAAAGGGAAGCCCATCGGGTCCGGGGCTTTACGTGGTGCAGAGGTAAAATTGCTTGTTTGATTTCTGTGGGGTAAATGTAACCCATGGCAGGGTTGGTCGATTGGTGATATCAGTTGGGGAAGGTGCTACTGGTGGGGGTGGGAACATGGTGGAACGGAACAGTACTGCCTTTTCTTCAAAAGTCAGCTGTTGTGTTGGAGAATGATAGGGGTGGTTTGCTTGGGTTTTCCTGGGTTTGGTGTAACGGAGGGCTGTAAAGATCTCAGTGCCTTGCGCATTTGCTAAAAATTCAATCCACATTTTGTCTTGGAGGTGCGGATATCCCGGAAATATTGGTTTCGAACAGCTTTGAATTTGATGTGATCACATTCAAGGCGGGTTTTCTTCCACTGCTTCTGGGCACGGTTCATCTGTGTTCGGGAGATTCTGAGTTGGGGGTCCACCAGCGTTTTGAATGTGTTGTAAGCTGGAGAACTGGGGTAGATTCCTTGACTGCATCAAGAATCATATCTCGGAGCAGTTCGGCTGATTTGTCAAGGTTTGATTCGGTTGGTTGTTCATGGAGGTATTGCCAGACCATTCGTGAGGCATGGGAGAGTGTATTGAGAGTTTTGAGAATAAATCCCAATCTGTCTTATTCCAGTTGTATCTTATCGTGTTGGAGTCTGTGGTAACAAGTTCAGATTCTGCCAAGATATCAAAACGTATTGTTGCATGGTCTGAACCAGTTGATGCGTTGTCATCCACTGCCCAATTTGTAACTGAGTCATGGATGGCTTGATGTAAAGGCCAGGTCGATAATAGAGGTTCCTTGCCATTTCGGTAGTAGTATGTGGGGTGTCAGGTTCATTGAGGAGGGAAAAGTTATTGGTTTCCATGATATGAACAAGTTCGTCGGCGCGTTTGGGTGTTTTGATTTGTGAATTCCACCATGTATGATGGGCATTCATGTCACCAGCAATAATGCATCGTTCAGGCAATGGGATTTTGGTGAAGCTTCTTGGAATGGTGTAGAGATTAGATATGCCTTCATGTTCATTGTAAATATTGAAGACTGTGATTGGTGCTATTGCTGGGGTTGATATTTCAAGGACTTGAATATCAGGATCCTGGCTGATGTCGGTACGTGGGAGCATTTGATATAAGGTTGTTTTTGGCCACATAGGCAATTGTCCTATTGTGTTTTCTTAAGTTTTTAGGTGGTATCAGTAGCTCAAATCCAGGGTGTGTTGTAATGAATGTTGTCTGGGTTGAATCCAGGTTCTTGGAGTAAAAGAAGGTCGGCCGTTCCAACTGCAAAGTCAAGAAGGGTATTGATGACTAAGGAGGAACGGTTGCAGTTGTGTTGTATAATTCGAATTTTGGGTGAATAGGAAGGTTGTTTAGGCATGGGTGATGGTCGGGTGGTCTTTCATGAACTTGGCTCGTACCTCAGCACGCAGAGTAATTGGGCATTTAGAATCGTTGGCCCGGTGATTACCCTTGCATTGATGCATTGGATAACATCATGGACACACTGTTTGCCTATGCTGGGACATGATCCGCATGAGTGGGAGGTGGTGGTGTGAGGTTCTGCACATATATTGCAGATAGCTGATTGTTTGCATCGTAGGTAGGAATGGCCATATTGTTGGCAGTTAGTACATTGGTCGGTTGGTCGGGATGCCACATATCGGTCGGCTTTGCGGGTCCTGCCATCTACTTGTACTCCATGGTCTTGAATAAGTTTTGCTTCATGTTCAGTACGGACTGCGATAACCATGGTGGTTGCCTTTTTGTGTGGTCGTGTTTCTGGCTTCGTAAGAGATCGTGGTAGAGTGGTAAGCTTGATATGATTATTGTTCATCTCAATATCTTCTTTCAATAATTTCATTCCTGTTTCACATTCAGGAAACATTGTAATGTCAATGGAGTGAACCATCATTCGGATCCAGGTTTCTTGCTTTTTGAGATTTTGAGCAGCTGTGTCGACTGAACGAACTGTTTCTTCAATAGCAGCCTTGGGGCCAGTACCAATTGCACAGGGCAGGCGTCTGCTGTCAGGAGGACAAGATTGTGCTTATAGTTGGCAGAAACATGTCCAATATTGGCCATAGGGTCTGCATGGCAGCGTCAGAGGGTAGCATTGATGTACTAAACCAGACAATATTTTCACGTGTGGTAACCGTCAGTTTGCATCCACCGTCACCCAACTATGAACCGGACATGGATACTTCCGCAGTTATCTATACAAAATTCCCACTAATCCTGTTGACTCCTCTCACTGCCCATGTCGCTATGGAGGTTTCCAGTCACCAGAACATCATCTTCTGAGATGTCCCCTATACCAACGCGAACGACAAACGATGCGGACGGAGATTGGAGTGGTACACCCTCAATATCTCTGGAAGCATCTTCATTATACAGATAAAGCAATGCAACCTTTGAAACATTTTCTGCATATCACACATATAGCTACTCGAAGATGGTACCTGGGCGAATTCCGTAATAATGTACACCTTGGGCAGGGTAACCTACAAATTGCAGGTCAGGAAACTGTCAACGATATGGTGGAGGAACATCAAAGAGAGCGGGGAGGGGAGGATGGAGAGGAAGACGATGATGTGGAAAGGGAAGCAGAGAGTTGAAAGGTGGAGTAATTGAGAACGGAGAAGGGATGGGGAGGGTAAACACCAGGGGGGGAACCGGCATGATATGCAGAACCAAGCCGAATGGGACTGACCGATATTTGATGATTGTTTGAAGCGTGTTACAGACGGCTATGATTGATTGGAAATTTCTTTGTAACTAGATCAGGGGTGACAGGAGACTGTGGAGCGGTGCTACCTAGCCCGGGGTTTTTCATTTTTCCTTTGTTTGGTTTCATTTGTTGTTCCTGTTCACAGTTATTTGTTTGTACCTCACCGGCTATAGCCTGCGGGCTGCATGTTGTATGATGAATACATAAATAAATAAATAAAGGATGGCATTGATGGCGAGCGAATGTTTTGTAAGATCAGCAGTAACCGGTTGATCACTGTGTCGGGCAATCACTAGTGCGCGTTGTTTTTTGGTGAGAGGATGGAGATTCAGAGCACGCCCATTCTAATCTTTTGGTGGGTTTTTTTTGCGTATGCAGATGCAATTGCTGACCAGAGTGTGGGTTGGGGTGAAGTCCCTTCCGGGACGGCTGGGTTAGATGGTCTGGTGGTGCTGGTGGTGCATCTTTCTTTGAAGCTTGGATTTGTACAAGGTATTCAACTCTTTGTCCAAGGGTTGCAATGGTATTGAGGGCAATTTCGTGTTTGGTTTCCATTGAGGCTAAGTGGATTGACTGTTTTCGGTTCTGGGTGGTAAGACGTTTGTTAATTTCGAGAATATCCTTGTGGAGTGGTTCAAGGATGGCTTTGAATACCTGATGAATTCTATCTTCATCATCTTTATTTAGATTCAGCAGGTTGGTCGATGGGTCCTGAAAGTCTTCATCTTCAGAATCGTCATCATCGTCAGAACATTCGTCATTGGCCTCGGTATCCTCTGGGGCATCTCCAAGTTCTAGATCTGCATTATCAGGCTTTCCGAGATGGCCATGGTTGGTTGGTTGTTGAGGTGGGGATGATGGTTGTAGTTGTTCAGAGGGTGTCCTGGGATGGACATTGCCAATGGCCATGCGGGTGCTTGAACGTGAATGAGGGGCATTGAGTGGTGGGGATTGTGAGGTAGCCGGCAGTCGGCGAGATCTTCCCTGCTTGCCATTCTTTCCTCGTTTGGATATGTGGCCCGTCGGGTAGTATGTAATTCAGCTGGGGCATCAATTGCGGAAAGTGGGTTTGAACTGGGGTTTGGGTAAAGGTGCATTTCATAAGTACTGGAAGTGCCAGGTGGAGGTGGTGGTGGTATAGGGGCAGACATTTAGGACTTGTCAGGGTTTGCTGGGAACTAAATATGTTGAAGATATACAAATTTTCTGAGTTTTTGAATAGTAATAAATCCGACGTTTCAATGTTGATATAAGTGGCCTCAGTACCACCTATTCCCTGAGGGGGTTAAATCTTCACCTCCTTAGTCCTAGCAAGGTGTTGTAGCCTTGTACTAGAGCCTTTTACCTCCTCACAGCAGATACAGAGACACCTGTAGCGACAAGAAGACCTGTATGGGGCCTGCTATGTGATGGGGCTGTAAAACCACTGCAAGAAAGGAAGTGCAACTTAACTCTGGAGGATCCACCCAAAGACTCAGGCGGTCAATGGCGGCAAAGTAGCCGGACGTTGTTGCCTACACCCTGGTTGGTATGCTGCGCCCTGGTGGCCAATATGTTTCAAAAGGGAAGGATGGGAAAATGCAAAAATTTAAAAATCAACCGTTGTGAAGTCAATTGTTGACTGATTGAGTTGTGGTTTCGGCATGGTAGACCTGTGTGTGTGTGCAAGCTGTGTTCTCAAGGGCGTTGGAAAAGGATGAAAATTCGTGGAAAACCGATAAGATTCGAAATTGTGTTTTTGTCTTCGAGGATATTTGACCCAGGCAGTCTGGCGCTTGTAGGCAGGTGTAGATGGTTCGTTCTAAGGGCTGCTGGGGAGTGGCTGTATGTGTGTCGTGCAGAAAATGTTTCAAAGGTTGCATTGCTTTATCTGTATGAAGAAGATGCGTCCAGAGATATCGTAAGTGAACTACTCCGATCTGCTTCCGCATTGTTTGTCTTTCGCGTTGGTACAGGGGGTATTTTAAAACAAGATGTTCTGGAAAGTGAGAACCTCCCTAGCAACATGGGCAGTGATGGGAATCAACAGAATTAATTGGTATTTTGTATAGATAACTGCGAAAGTATCCATGTCCGGTTCAGAGTTGGGTGACAGTTGATTCAAACTGCCGGTTGCCACTTGTGAAAATAATGTCTGGTTCCATGCGGAAAGTTCCAATATAGTGCTTTCCTTTTGCTGTATTCCACATCCACCAATCCCCCCATTCCTGCATTTTTGCTGCTCAGGTTACCCACCTGAGGTAAGATAAGGAGGTGTTATAGTAGATAGGTGGTTTTTCAAGAGTGGACTATTTTGCCAACTTATCAGCAAGTTTATTTCCAGGTACATCTGTGTGGCCAGGAACCCATTGTACTGTGAGTGTAGTTTTGAATGCATGGACGTTATTGGCGATATTAGAGAGTGCCAGGGAAGTGGAGTGTCCAGGGGCCTGTTTGAACATCATTGGAGGTATCACCGCTTCGTTTATTGTGAATATGCATCATCTCTGACTTTGAGACATCAAATCGTACAGCATTGTTTTCAGCTCATTTGACAGCGGTCCGTGCAGCTGCCTCGAGGAATCTTGCATTATAGGCTTGTGATTTACTTGGAACAACAATTGCATCATCATCAATGTAGCTTGGAGTCCAGGAGCTGGGGTAATGGGTTGAGAGTTCGTAGAACTGTGGACTGAGATGGAAGAGGAAGAGAATTAGGGATGCAGGCGATCCATGTGGGATTCCTGTTCGGACGGGGCTGAGATCTTCCTTTCGTCCATCAAATGCCAGTGCTGTTGTGCGGTTAGATTACAAGTGGTCTACCCAAAATTGAATTGCTGTTGAGTAGCCAAGTCGTTTTAGAGTTTGCAGGAGATGGTCCTTGTATACATCGTCGAATGCACCACTTACATCCATAAAGACAGCAGTGGTGATTTCCTTGGCATGCATTCTTTGTTCAATTTCATGTGTAAGTACTATGGCAGCATCAATAGCAGAACGTTGTCTTCGTCCTCCAATTTGATCTTTGCGTAGTAGGTTGTATTTTTCAGCCATATATGCACTTCGGTTTGCCATCAACTTTTCAATGATCTTCCCAAGGCAGTTGAGAAGGGCGACAGGGTGGTAGGCCTTAGGTATTGAACAATCAGGTTTTCCAGGTTTGTGTATAATCACAGTTGTCGCATGTCGCCAACAGGTGGGGTGATATCCTGTTGTGCCAAGTATAGCAAAGAGACTGTTGAATTCTGTGGTGGCAGCTAGTTATGCTTGCTGGAGCCAGTAAAACGGAAGCCCATCGGGTCCTGGGGCTTTACGCGGTGCAGAGGTACAAACTGCTTGTATGATTTCTGTAGGTGTAAATGTAACCCATGGCAGGGTTGGTCGAGTGGTAATATCAGTTGGAGAAGGTGCTATTGGGAACATGGTGGAAAGGAACAGTACTGCCTTTTGTTCAAAAGTCACTGCTGTTGTGTTGGAGAATCATAGGGGTGGTGTTCACTGGGTTTTCATAGGTTTGATGTAACGGAGGGCTGTAAAGATCTCAGTGCCTTATGCATTTGCCAAAAATTCAATTCACATTGTTGTCCTGGAGGTGCTGATATCCCGGAAATATTGGTTTCAATCAGCTTTGAAATCGATGTGATCACATTCAAGACTGGTTATCTTCCACTGCTTCTGGGCACGGTTCATCTGTGTTTGGGATATTCTGTGTTGCGGTATCCAACACCGTTTTGATTGTGTTGTAAGCTGGAGAACTGGGGTGAATTCCTTCACTGCATCAAGAATCATATCCCGCAGCAGTTCGGCTGATTTGTTCAGTTTTGATTTGGTTGGTTGTTCACGGAGGTATTGCCAGACCATTCGTGAGGCATGGGAGAGTGTATTGGGAGTTTTTGAGAATACATCCCAATCTGTCTTATTCCAGTTGTATCTTATCGTGTTGGAGTCTGTGATAACAAGTTCACATTCTGCCAATATATCAAAACATATTGTTGCACAGTCTGATCCAGTTGATGCGTTGTCATCTACTGCCCAATTTTAACTGAGTCATGGGTAGCTTGGGATGTAAAGGCCAGGTCAATAATAGAGGTTCCCTTGCCATTTTGGTAGTAGTACCTAGGGGTATCAGGTTCATTGAGAAGGGAAAAGTAATTGGTTTCCATGATATGAACAAGTTCGTCGGCATGTTTGGGTGTTTTGATGTGTGAATTCCACCATGTATGATGGGCATTCATGTCACCAGCAATAAAGCATCATTCAGGCAATGGGATTTTGGTGAAGCTTCCAGGAATGATATAGAGATTTGATATGCCTTCATGCTCATTGTAAATATTGAAGACTTTGATTGGTGCTATTGCTGGGGTTGATATATTCAACGACTTGAATATCAGGAGCCTGGCTGATGTCGGTAAGTGGTGAGTATTTGATATAAGGATTGTTTTTGGCCACATAGGCATTTGTCCTTTTGTGTTTTCCTAAATTTATAGGTGGTATCAGTAGGTCAAATCCCGGTTGTGTTGTAATGAATGTGTTGTCTGGGTTGAATCCAGGTTCTTGGAGTAAAAGAAGGTCAGCCGTTTCAACTGCAAAGTCAAGAAGGGTATTAATGACTAAGGAGGAACGGTTGCAGTTGTCTTGTATTATTCGAATTTTGGTAGATGAATAGAAAGGTTGTTTAGGCATGGGTAATGGTCAACTGGTCTTTTATGAACTTGGCTCATTCCTCAGCACGTAGGGAAGTAATTGTTGGGCATTTAGAATTGTTGGCCTGGTGATTACCCTAGCAATTGATGCATTTGATAACATCATGGACACACTGTTTGCCTATGCTGGGACATGATCCGCATGAGTGGGAGGTAGTGGTGTGAGGCTTGGCACATATGATGCAGATTGCTGTT
>WHVE01000647.1:0-76235 GCA_015178995.1 Trichophaea hybrida | reverse complement strand
GGACTTAACCAACAACCCACGGCTTCCGGACCAGTCAGGGGTTGGTTTGGAAGAGCCATGGATCCTGAATGATGTTGGGGTCAGTTCGAACGATATATTCGGCACCACAGTGACATGATATTGGTTCGTCGTAAGTCATTGAATGACATGCACAAACGTTCTCAACTCCACTTGAAGCAGCCTTTTCTTGGAGGAGAGACTTTTGACTTGGTGTGGCAGCAGATCTTTTCCTAGCCGGAGCTGTGCGAGGGCGATGTGGTCTGTGGTGTGCTCCAGTTCCAACTTGCACATCTGCAGCCGCCTCTCCAATTTGGCAGTGTGACGCTTCTCGATCCGGAGCTCTTCATCCAACTCGTCTATTTCTTACTGAGCTGGGGCTAACTCCTAGATTGGGCCATAGACAGGCTCAGCCCTTACCAACAACTTGACTTTAGAGGCTAAGGTTGCGTTGAGTTTGCAAATCATGGAGAATATTTCGGCTTGTTCTTGACTCTCGGACAAGCCGACATCGATGATCTCTAGCCGAACGTTCTTGGTGGCCTTGATCCAGTTTTGGCTTGGTCATTCAAGTGCTCTGGGCCATTGTTGATGACCTTGTTGCATTCTGTAACCTATTGTGCTGTACGTAGTTTTGCAGGATCGAAGCCCGCGGTGGCCATGGTAATGAACTTGATGCTGAACTTAATTGACTCGGCCTGGTCGATTCTGTCGTTGAAACTGACAGCCTGCGCGTCGAATGCATCGTGAGCGTCGTGTGTAGGAGAAATTGTGGGAATGTCGGAAGATCCATGCGAAGCCTCCGAGCCACCAGTATTCCACTTGTTCGAGGGTACACCGGATCAATCAAGCATTGTGCGTTTTGCTCCATCGCTTCTGATACTGATGAGGCCGTCAGAAGTGGAGTGTTTCTATCAATATGGGTAAATGGACCCTTTCGTATGTGTAAAGTGAATGTTATTGGTGATGCAGCCAAAGTCGTGCTAAAACTTACTATATGAGCGACCTGCAGAGCCGCACAGTAACATGATCACCTGCAGTGGAAACCACTTGTATTTCAATAGGGGCATCAGCAAAAACTGATTGTTGTTGATTTAAGTTATTGAATATACTGCGCCCTCATCAGGAAAAAGTTTTTGCCTACGTAGGGACCACACATACCTAGGTCAGGGGGTGTTGCATTGGGTGCATTTGGTCTTTGAGAAGAACCCCTGCAACCGTGGGAGCAGTGGGAAGAACCTTTCAAAACACAACCTACCCAGTTGTAAGTACAACTTATGTGATTGAATAATTAATTATTTATTAACCAATGACATAGCTGCAAATTGCCATGACCCCTTTCCTGTCCATTTGATTTTGTCTAAGTCTCAGCGACACCCACCATCAGTCAAATAACTCCTAGTGTTGCCCATCCAACAAACGACCTAGTACTGCACCACCTCCTCCTTCTGTGGTTTTTGATCAGTTTTGACTGTTGCAGTTCACCTCCAAACTGATCATCAATAGCTACATTCTTTTCGTCGCATCAGGTCAATCCGGCTTCGGTTCTGAAGACATGGGTTACACAACTCTCACAGTTGCCCCACAAGCTATACCAATGGTAGTCCTCCACCAACTCTACTTTCTCCTGTATTCAATCATTTTAGAATATTGGTGTGCTTTTCGGCATTGATCGTGAATAGCTTCTTTCAATTCATCGTATTGAGTTGATCCAGTTCGGGTACTTCAGGCATCGGTCACACAACTGTTATAGTTGCCCAACAAGCGAAAGTGTACTCCTCCTCCTGCACCCCTGCTCTTCCTTTTCCTGAATTTCATCAGTTCTGACTATTGCACTTTTTCTCTGGATTGAACATCCATAGATTTATGTATTTTCTCATATCGAATTGATCAAACTCGATTACTCCAGGGAGTGGTTGCACAACTCCCACAGTTGCCCCATATTCAAAATGAATGGTACTACTGCTCCAGCACCTCTATCCCCATCTATTTCATCGGTTCTGAATACATCGGGAAAAAAACCACGTTGCGCCCAGGACGTACGGAGGCCTGGGGCGCATCGGGCGCTGAAATCGAAACCTTTTGAGCCTCGACGTACCCTGGAACTGCACCGAAGCCACCGGACGCAGCATTTGCCTCCGGACGCACCTCCAGACGCAGCATTTGCTTCCAGACGCAGCACAGTTTACGGTCGCAGTCTTAATTCACGGTCGCAGCCTGGATTTACGGTCACAGTATTGATTTACGGTCACAGCCTTGATTCACAAATTTATTGCTAACTATATACAAAAAATGATTGTAGTTCTCAAATGCACATGGAGCCAGGGCACTGGCGGAGAAGATTGATACAGGCGGGGTGGAACTAACCTGGCACTCAGCTAGCGGGAGACGATTGACCTTGGCTGGCTCACCGTTGCCTGCACGCGAATGAGCCGGGCTGGCTGGACGCAATCGATCCAGGCTAGTTCTCGGCTGACTGGAGATGTGGTCTGTGGAATGAGACATGGCCGATCACTTTGCTTACGTCCGTCTCACGGTCGGACATAAGCAACCTGATTGGTCGAGCAAATAGCCGGGTAACAGGGAACGGATACGGAACAGGTGACAGCAATTGTACATTGACTATGGTCATTTCATACTACATTGTCTGACTCTCAGCTGGCTGGATGCGATCGACCTGGACAGAAGCATTAGCATTTCGATCAGGTGCACTTGGAGATTCACTTTGTGCACTGTGAAAAGTACTTTGAGCGGGGGTGGCGCGTTCGATGCAGGCTGGCTGTAGGCGGTTGAGCTGGGCGCGATCGAACCGAAATGGCTCTTGGTTGGCTGGACGCAATCGAGTAGGGCTGGCTCTCGGCTGGCTGGAGATGATCGAGCTGGGATGCCTTTCGGCTGGCTGGACACGATCGAGTAGGGCTGGCTCTCAGCTGGCTGTAGATGATCGAGCTCGGTTGGTTCTCGGCTGGCTGGACACGATCGAATAAGGCTGGCTATCGGCTGGCTGGAGATGATCGAGCTCGGCAAGCTGGTTACATTCGATTAAAATTGTCTGTACATCTATTAGAATTGCAAATAAACAGTGACCGTGAGAGAGAGAGAAGCATCATAGAGTTGAACTGAGAACTTAGAACTTAATGTACAAATACGGTTGAAAGTAAGGGGGTGGAATAGGGAGTGGAAAAGGGAGTGGAAAAGGAGTGCTTGACATGGTATCTCCCACGCGATCGATACGACCTGGATCTCAGTTGGCTGGTTACATCGATTAAAATTGTCTGTACATCTATTAGCATTGCAAATAAGGAGAGTGACCGTGAGAGAGAGAGAGAAGTATCATGGAGTTGAACTTAGAACTTGAGTGCAAATTAAGGGGGCGGAAAAGGAGTGGAGAAGGGAGTGCCTGACTGGTCGAGCCGATAGCCGGGTAACTTGGAACGGACACAATCGAGCCAGGCTGGCTCTCGGCTGGCTGGAGATGATCAAGCTGTTCTGGCTCTCGGCTGGCTGGACGCGATCGAGCCAAGCTGGCTCGAGATGATCAAGCTGGGCTGGCTGGAGATAATCGAGGTTTTCTGGCTCTCGGCTGGCTCTCGGCTGGCTGGACAAGCAGGCTCTCGGCTGGCGGGAGATAATCGAGCTGCGCTGGCTTAACGCGATTGAGCCGAAATGGCTCTTGGATGGCTGGGCGCGATCGAGTAGGGCTGGCTCTCGGCTGGCTGGAGCTGATCGAGCTAGGCTGGCTTTCGGCTGGCTGGACGCGATCGAGCTGGTCTGGGTCTCGAGCCGAAATGGCTATCGGCTGGCTGGACGCGATCGAGTAGCGCTGGCTCTCGGTTGGCTGGAGATGATCGGGCTGGGCTGGCTTTGGCTGGCTGGACGCGATCGAGTAGGGCTGGCTCTCGGCTGGCTGGAGATGATCGAGCTGGGCTGGCGATCGAGCCGAGCTGGCTGGAGATGATCGCGGATCTCGTCTGGCTGGCAGTGTTGCCACCGAGCACCAGGCACCATACAATTGGAATGGCCAGACGAAGAACACCGTATCTTAAGCGTCACAAGGCACTTCGCAGTGTGATATGCGACCGTATGAATATATAGCGCCCAGAGTTGCTTTTGCAGTACTTTAAATCGTATCGTCGCAGATTTACATATTACCCTGCCTGCCGACGTTCCAGGCGCCCCAGGCGCACAACGCACGTCTGGGCGTGGCGAATGCGTCTGGGTGCGGGGATTTTTTCCCGATGTATTGCAGTTCTTCTTCACATGGATGCTGAATAGCTTGATTCGATTCGTCATAGTGAGTTGATCCTGTTCGGGTACTCCACGCATCAGTCGCACAACTCCAACAGTTGCCCCACATTCGAAAGTATACTCCTTCTCCTGCTCCCCCATCTCTTCCTTCTACTGTATTTCATTTATACAGACAATTGCTGTTCTTCTGCAAATCAAACATGAATAGCAACATTCAATTTGTCATGTTTGGTTGATCTAACTCGGATAATCCAGGCATCAGTCGCACAACTGGTACAGTTGCCCCACATGTGAAAGTGTAGTGCTCCTCCTGTTCTTCCTGCTCTTTCTTCTCGTGTATTTCATTCATTCCGACTATTGCAGTTCTTCTCTGAATCAAACGTGAGTAGCTATATTCAATTCATCATGTTAGGTTTATCTAACTCGGGTATTCGAGGCATTGGCCGCACAACTTCCATAGTTGCTGCACAAGCAACAGGAATGGTACTCCTGCTTCTGCACCTTTTTCCCCGGTATTTGATCCATTCTGAGTATTACAGTTCTTCTTCCAATCGGTCATTGATAGCTGCATTCAATTCTTCACATTCAGTTGCACTAGATCGGGTACTCCAGGCCTCTGTCACGCAACTGCTGTGGTTGCCCCACAAGCCCAATAAATGGTAATCATGCAGTTTCCCCTTCTTCGCCTGTACTTGATCAGTTTTGACCAATCCATTGAATATTTATTCAAGCTGTTGGAGCAACATGCAAGGAGATATCTGTACATAGATTAATATACACTATTTAAACCGAATTCTTAAAGCACTGAAATAACGAAAGTAATAACTCTTTGAAGTGAATAGCCATGGCCAATACAGATAATTGTTGTGACAACCAGGTGTGTAGGAGGGGAGTGGGATGATGGTTGCCACCTATGTATGAACCAGTAGCGTTGGATGCGTTTGGTGAATTGAGAACATACCTAGGCACCCATCACCGTTGGGAATTTTGCTGATGCCTGAATACCGAAACACAATATTGGCATTGGAAAGATTAAGCCTACAAATTGAATTGAAGTGACGATGGTCTGATGCTTTTGTTATCCATTAATAAATGAGCTCCAAGCGTGTTTTTATTTCCGTGCACTGTCCATTCTACTTTCATGAAGACATTGGTGGGGTCATATACCAGCAGCTCAAATGGGGTCATGAACCCATTAGGGGAGAAAAATAATCATCATGTTTTCATCATCGAAATGTTTGAAATACACCTTCATTGTCTTTATTCAAACTCCTCTATATTTCTATGCCCAATCCTCATGCTCTCTCAATTTTCCAATCTCATAATATATGTTTTCTTCAACTTTCTCAATTTGTTAAGACTGTTGATTTGATCTAAGTTGGAATCTATTCTCATGAACATGATTTTCGGAAGCAGATGATGGGTTCTCATAGTTCTCACCAGTTCAGTCAACTAATTGTTGCTGCAGATATTTTTCAGTAAACCTGAGATTTCATACATTGCTTACTGACCGATGACCATTGCAATACTCATGATAACAAATATCTCTGCAATGATTAAGAGAGAGAAATACAACGTTCTTAAAAACTATAAGACAATATTGTAAAAACATTAATACATGTTGCCTCTCAATTATGTATATTCCCACTGTCAGATACACAGCCTGGCTCTCGTTCAACAGTCATTGAGGCCACATATGTTGAAGTCAAAACTTCCCTAATTCTCTGAACTGATTATTTCAGTGTCTACAACATTGTGATGGTCATTGCAATTGTCATTGATGTTGTTTGTGTTGGTGTTACAGAATGTTCTGACATCAACAGCAGTGGAGATATAATCGTGTCACATGTAAGTTAGTAGAAGTTTGGATAGTGCAGCATTGACTTTGGCAGTAATATGACCAAATTTGTTGTCAGAAATAGCAACAAGCGCATCAGGAACTTATGACAGGTACTGCAACTCATGTATACCCTGGTCATTGTATGGCATGCATGCATTCACCGCGACAACAGCTGTCCATCTCTGCCTTTGACCATTCATCATTTTGCTGTCTTTTATGCTCATGGTTTGGACATCAGGGGAGGTTGAATGGATGTTGGCATTGAGACAATAAAATACAATTATGCAGCAACTGTGAGTATTTATATTTAAATATGATTGAATGTGATCTCACCATATGCACCTCCACCAAGGCCAACTCAGCTTGTGCCTTGAATTGCACATTTTTCCAGGTGCAAAGCAATTGTAAATCACCGTCGCAGCATATACAGTGAACATAAAATTGATCACATGGATCATTCGATCATCATTCATTCCCAATTGTCTGTGTTCTGCAGTGTATGCCTGATCACGTAGGTCCATGATTTCACTGACCACGAAACGATTATTGTAATCCTAGAATAATATATACGACGTCACATTATGAGATTGTCAAAAGACATACAAATTTCATCCCCTCAGGGTATGTGAATCTGTCTCAATTGAGGAGGTGTGCAATGCATTGTTTTACTCCATATTGGTCCATTGTTTAGAAGCTGGACAAAGAATCCACCTGCTCCAAGCTGTTATATACCATTGCAGAGCATGATGAAGTAATGTTGCCCAGACTCTTGAAGTCTTCTCAAACGAAAATTGTGATCAAAAGGAGGCAATAATTACCACCGAAATATCTGCACTGGAGGGTTGGGGTTTCTCATTGCTGGATCGACTTTTGTGACATACTAATACCACTATCAGTGGCTCTGGGTGGTCTTGCCAGCATAAGTGGCACAATGGTTATTCAATATTGTATATCTGTCAAGGGGTCAGGGCTCGGTATCAAGAATTCAGGGCTCAAAATTCCAAGTGTTCTGAAACTGAAAGCCGAATTGCTAAACAGTCCGAGGGTAGCCTGTCCGTACGAAAGCAGCGACTGTATACAAGAGACTTGATCCAGAATCACTGGGTGTGAAAGAATTGAAAGCCAAAGTTAATTGAATGTTTTATAGACCAAAGACAGAGTGAAGAATGAAACTTATCCTGTGCCAAACATCTGGAATATATGCAGTAATTGACTCGTTCCATAATACCTCCGAACTCCTGCATTTTTTGTACATCGCATTTGCACCATTCTGTCGTTGACCGGTTGACACCTGATATCATTCCCGTTATTCTTTAACCACTGTTTAAAACCTGAGTTTATTCTCACTGTGCTTTAATCTTTATTCGACCTGTGATTTCCTTCTCATCATGCTTTACCATTTATATTCATCACTGTTCATCACACCACCATTGATTGTCACTCAGCACAACCGTGACATTAGCTCCCACTCTCTAATGGGGAGTTGCTATGAGGGTCACAACCTAGGCTTGCCAGGTTGTTCCGAATGGAACTCGTCAATGACTTCAAGCCCATCGCCATTGATTGCAGGTTTCCAACTGCATTCATTGGAGCCCCACCATGTCACCAGATTCTGTAGCTGCTGTGGACACAGCCTGGAATCATCCATCCGTTCGACCTCATACTTCTCTTCTCGGTCTACTATGTCTGATTGTGGCGATTCTTGCTTTTGATAGTGGAGAGGGTCTTGAGCGGCATTCATCAACCGAGATATTGGTTGGACATCGTGGAGTGGTCGCTGGTGGGTTATTTTATTCCATAGGCCGAAGGACTGATGACTTCAGTAACTTCATATGTTCCTATGCGTTTCCAGTTGAGTTTCTTGCTTGGTTGGGTTTTTGATATGTTGTGTGCATCCAGCTAAACATTAGGGTGGGCATCCAACAATTTGTCGACTTTTCAGGACTTGTTGGCATGTTCAAACTGTTTGGCTTGGGCCCTGTTCATCTCAGCTATGAGTTAGCTAAAAATTTGTTTCATTCGTTGGGCCATCTGCTGGGGTTTGACTTGGCGAATGATGTTACGTTCTTTGATTGCGAAAGGAAAAACAATCTGTGAGGAATGCGGAAGCACAAATATCAGAGTTGTTGGAAGAAAGAGAACAGGTTATTCAGGATCGAGACAATCTGAAACAAGAGTTACTGCTTATGCAGCAGCCGTTAGCATCGAAGCAAGGAACTCCACAGGCATGCAGTTATGGAGATATGGAAGAAATAATCCGAAGCCTGGAACAACAGCTGGAAGAGAGCAATCCGGACCAGGCAGAAATGGGACAAGACCTGGCAGACGCACAGGCACGGCTGGAGATGTTTAAAGAGTTGGCAGAAGAAAATCGCCAGCAGGTGATGCGAGTTCTGAAGTTGCCAGAAGGAAGGACGGCAGAAATAAGGGAAGGAGAAGAGAGAGAAGAGATGGTAAATGATATTGCCGGTTTCTCTGGGGAAAACAGAAAGGAACTCCGAAAATAGAAGGTGCAGTTTCCTTTGAAGATTGCCGGAAAACCGAAAGCATTCAACACCGAACAAAGGAAGCTTAGATATTCAGTTGGATGTCTAACAGGAGTAGCACTGGCACAAATAATGGCATGATGTGACGAGATCTCTGGGGATATTAAACTCGATACTCTGAGAGACCTGGTTGACCTTCCAGATATAGCATTTGAAGACCAGGACAAAGTACAAACAGCCAAGAGGGAACTCTTGAGACTCAAACAATGAGACCGCAAATTTTCTCAATATTACGCAAAGTTCCAGAGATACGTAACACATGTCAAATGGAACGAACATGCCCAGCATGACGCATTATGACAAGAGATTTCTAATGACCTCAAGGACAGTCTACCACATATCGAAGAACCAGAAAGCATCATCAAATTCGTCAAGTTGTGCTCAAAATGAAATTCACAGTTAACAAGACGAGCGGCAGAAATGAAGTCCGGGTGATTGGATGGTAACAAGAAGGCCAACCCAATGAACAATACCACATCTGCCCCAGAAGCGGCACCAGCAGGATCAGTTGCAGGATATCACGGCCCTGCACCAATGGATCCTTCAGCTGTCGAAGGAAAGAAGATTACACCAGAGGAACGGAAGAGATGCAGGGAAGGGGGATTATGTATGTACTGTGGGGATAGCAGACATTTCGCAGCATAATGCCCAAGACAGTTGAAATCAGCGTCACGACAAACAGAGGTATCACCTTTCAGGAAAGCAGCAAATGAAGGAGACGCAGATTCAGGAATAGGAAAGGGAAAGAAAGTTGAGTCAGGAAAAGTTTAGTCCTGTGCAATAAGAATGGCAAATGCATTGGAAACGAATCTCCTTTGTCGGTTAATGCTAGTTTTGGTATTTCGCAGTTTTCTATATCAAGCGGAGAAAACAAGCAATCTTCTGTGGACAGCAAACATCTCGTTGTGAAATGCTTGCTGAAAATGGAAGACAAATTTATTGATACCCACACTTTGATATATTGCGGAGCTACTGGAACAGCATTCATTGACAAAGATTTCGTCCGCCATCATTATTCAGAGGAAACGAAGTTAAAAGAATCGTAGGAATTGGAAGTTATAGATGGATGACCAATTGACTCAGGAACCATTACCACCATGGCTAAATTCAACTTAGGCATACGCGGACATCAAGAACAGCTCCCAGCATTTGTCACCAAATTAGATCATTATCCAATCGTACTTGGACTACCATGACTACAACTTCACGATGTTACAGTCAAATTCCAGAAGAAAATAATAGGATTTGAAAGTGAGTACTCTGAAAAACACTGTCAACATCATTCGAGCGAATGGGTATTGGGCAATCACATGGAATGAACAGAACCAGACACACCGAAACTAGATATATGTGCAATTGCAGCAATCCTATTCATGAGACGCAGCAAAAAGGAGAAACTTAAAGTATATGCGGTGACCGTATACGAAATCAACAAGGCCTTTGAAGTTCAGGACCTTCAATAGAAACCACTGGAACAATTAATCCCAAAGGAATATCATGAGTTTCTACCCCCTTTGATAAAGTAATCACTGAAAGACTACCACCACATAGACCATATTACCACAAAATCACACTTGAAAATGGTTTTACCCATCCGTTCGGACCAATGTATAGTCTGTCAAGGGTGGAGTCACAAGTCCTGAAGGAGTGGATTGAACATAATCTGTCAAAGGGATATCTCAGGTCATCGTCATCACCATGTGGAGCTCCGGTTTTATTCGCACCTAAACTGAACAGTGGTCAACGGCTATACATGGATTCAAGAGGTCTAAACAAAGGAACGATAAAGAATTGATATCCATTACCATTGATCCAAGAAACCCTGTTACGATTGTCAAAAGCTAAGTGGTATACCAAACTGGACGACCGAAATGCCTGCAATATGATTCCGATTGCAGAAGGAGACAAATGGAAGAAATCGTTCAGGACCCGTTACGGTCTGTTTGAATCGTTAGTAATGCCCTTTGCAGTCACCAATGCACCAGCATCCGTCCAGGAATTTATCAATGATACCCTGGGACCATTTTTGGACATCTTCTGCACAGTCTTCCTGAACGACATTCTTATCAACAGTGACAGTCAAACGGAACATAAGGAACATGTGCGAGCCATTATGACTACGTGGAAGAAAGCTGGGTTGTACCTGCAAGCCAACAAATGCGAGTTCCATCAACACGAGGTTAAGTACCTGGGATTAATAGTCGGTGTAAACAGAATCAGAATGGACCCAGAAAAGGTGACAGCTGTCAAAGAGCGGGAAGCACCTGGAAAATTCAAGGAAGTTCAAGCATTTTTAGGATTCGCCAATTTCTACCGAAGATTCATAAGGAATTACAACAGGGTGGTCCAACCATTAACAAAACTTACAAAAACGCTCGAATCTTTCCATTGGGGCCCCGATCAAAAGAGAGCATTCATCAAATTAAAAGAACCATTTACAACAGCACCAGTCATGAGACACATTAATCACAACAAGGAAATCGTGTTGGAAACCGATGTATCTAGCTATGTGTATGCAGGAGTATTATCACATTATGACGATCAAGGCATCCTACATTCAATAGCGTTCTGCTCCAGGAAACATACTCCTGCAGAATAAAATTATGAAATCCACGATCAGGAGTTAGGAGCCATCGTTGAAAGCCTTGGGCAATGGAGACTGGAATGTGAAGGGTCAGTACATCCAATCGAAATACTGACCGATCATAAGAACCTCGAATACTTTATGATGACAAAACTGCTCAATAGGAGACAAACTAGGTGGTCCGAATTCCTGTCAAGATTCAAGTTCAAGATTATATACCGCACAGGAAAACATGGTCAGAAGCCCGACACACTCACCAGAATACCAAGAGACATTCCTCCGAAGGTGGGGGCAGAAAAAACCCAAAAAATCTTGCTAAAGACGGAAAAATCTTGATCAGAGAATACCCAGAGGATTGGTAGAAGCGTTCGTGGAAGTAGTTAATCATGAGGAAGAAGTGGTCAGCACAGAAGAATTGTGGAATTCAATCCAAAATGTCTGTAAGGACTGCCCAGTCGACAGCAGCGAAGGACTGTGCATCAACGCAACGGAAGCTATCAACAATGAAGTACCAGGTAAACACCAATTGATCAAAGAACATCATGATGCACCACCGGCAGGACATCCAGGACAAGCAAAAACACTTGAATTCCTCCAAAGCAATCACCAATGGCAAGGAATGAGATCAGACGTGGATAGGTACGTATGGAACTGCCATGTATGTCAACGCAGCAAGGCGAATCATCAGATGATCGATGGATGGCTCAAACCACTGGAAGTACTACAACAACCATGGAAAGATCTGAGTATGGATTTCATGGTAGGACTACCGAAAAGTAAGTGGTATAATGCCATATGGGTAGTGGATGATAGGCTATCAAAGATGAAGCATCTGGAGCCATGCCGGGACGACACAGATGGAAAGACACTGGGCGAAACCTTGATAGGAGAAGTGTTCAAGCTACGTGGCTTACCAGATACAATGATATCGGACAGAGGACCGCAGTGTGCCTCAGAATTCTGGAGGCATGTTTGCGAAAGACTTGGAATTGATCAGAGATTGTCAACAGTGTTTCATCCACAGACAGACGGACAAACAGAGCGAATGAATGCAGTTATGGGACAATACCTCAGAGCCTTCGTCAATTATCAACAGAACGACTGGACACAATATCTACCCATGGCAGAATTCGCGTCAAACAATCACAGTTCGGAAACAACAGGATGTTCACCATTCTTCGCCAATTACGGATTCCACCCAAGAATAACTTTCAGCCCACACCCAATTCAAAATGGGAATGATATCAGGGAAGTAAACGCAAATTCTCTCTCCCAACAGATGAACAATATTTTTGAATAGATGAAAGCTAAGACGACTTGGGCACAATGTATTCAAGCAGAGCAAGCAGACAAGCATCGACGAGAGGGAGTGAAGATAAGCATTGGGGATCGGGTATGGCTGGACGCCAGGAACATTTCAACACATCAACCAAGCAAGAAATGCGACTGGAAATGTTTGGGACCATACGAAATTACGGAAATCATGAGTCCATAGGCCTGCCGTTTACAATTACCCAAGAATCTTTACATTCATTCAGTACAACCAATCTCACGCTTGAGTAAAGTCTCAGAGGATCCATGACAGGGACAGATCGAATCAGCGCCAACACCAGTTATTGTAGAATGAGAAGTGGAATACGAAGTGGAATGCATGGAAGACTCCCAAGTGTTTCGAAGACAGTGGCAGTATCTGGTCAAGTAGACGGGCTACGATGTAATGAGCTGGGAACCGGCAATCAATGTGGAAGGACTTCAAGCGATTGACATGTTCCACACAGAACAATCTGGTATACCCGGATCAACAGCCTCGTAGGAATTTGGTTGGGGGAGGGGGAGCCACTGTCATGGTTGTGTCAAGTGAGGATCGGTGGAAGTGTATGGATCGATGAATGGTATAGGGGAATACGAGGAGGATCAGGTTTGGCACAAGGAATCAGGTTTTGAATGGAAGGAATCAGGTTTCGAAGGAAGGGAAACAGGTTTCGATGGTTGTATTGTAAATATGGCATGATGATTATAATGTGGTCAATGGTTTGCAAGGGCTGGGCACATAGTTGGTTGCGGTTTGGATGAATTTTGGAACAAGTGAGCAAAGGTGATGACAGTTGTGTTAGCTGTATATCAGGGTGCTGGTTTGCGGAGGATAGGTTTGTTTTTCACTCGTTCTCTAGTCTACAAAACAATCAATAGCTTCGGCACCAACTTTTGTTCGCATTTGTGATTCCTGATCTCGAGTCTCTTGCTTGTTACGCAGTTCCCGCGATGATTGCACCCTCATATTTATTATTTTTGTTGTTTTCATAACCCCTAGAATTCCGAGACTGGAAACCATGACCGGTAGCTTGAAATGGCAATCACTGTACGAATCTGAATTGGTGTCTGAAATCCCATTGAGTTTGAAGCAGATACTCAATCACAGACATCAAAAATTGATATATTTTGGACTATTTAAGCTTACAATTGAAAACATTGAGGCAACAACAATATCTCAATTCAAACCATGCAAATACTTTATAAAAAATCCTGATCCATTGCTACCCAATTACCCCAAATATACCCAAGCAAAAATCAAACAAAAACTAAACAAATCACAAGCAAAAACAAAGCAAATTATCATCTGAGCGAAAATCCATTCCCAATCAAATCCCAATGTCAATTGCCAATGACGATTTGAATTGTCTCAGTTGTTCTATCCCTTTTAATTAGGCTTCAAATGCGAATCCAAATCGGGAGATGGTGTGTAGACCAAATACGTATGTTCATGCAGCTAATTAATGCTTTCACTCTCCGGATTCAGTGGTAGATAGTCATCACTCCATATGGCATGGCCCCTATTTGGAATGATCATCAAATATCATTTTTGATGAATGAGCCTCCTTTGGATTTTTTTATCCCTGGCATGAGTTGTGTTAGGGATTTTGTAAGGCTGTGTAGTCTGGGTGTGGAAGATGCCAATTGGTCGTAGGCTGCTCCGCCTTTATTGTTAATCATATCGTCCTCCTGAGGAAGAATGTTGTTGAGTGGTAGGAATGACCTTCCAGCACTCATTGGAGTATTCGAAACCTTGTTATTTTACAGTAGAATACAATAAGGTATTCCCACTTGAAAATTGGTCATAGATCGAATTTATTGATGTGTGGTATTGTTATTATCTATGGGAGCCACCTCTCCAACTCGCAGTGCTTCATTGTCACCCAGTTCACATTTGACGCCCCAGAATTCCCAGATTCTCCACCAGGGATCAGGCATTTGTTCATTCACCATCTATATAACAGCAAATATTGTAGCCTGGATGACACTTGTATGCACCGTGAAAACTAAATGGTGATCCCAATTGAGCCATTGCCATGGGAAGTTCATTATGGCACAGTGTTTCAGTGCTGAGACAGGTTCAGTGAATACAATGGTTCAATTGAGCATGTCCTGATCGGGAGTGATCACTCAAAGTTGATACATGATTGGTGGTATGTTGTTATTGCCATCACAAATTGTGATCTTTGACAATGTGATCACAATGATGAAGACCATGTCTCATTCATCCGTTCAATTCTTCTTTGGTATATTCTCATTTCTGGATCTGTTCTTCATCGCCCAGGTGACCATTTCTGCAAGGTTGTCAATTGCAATTTCACATTTTACGCTTTCAACATCATTGGCACCAGAATCCGCTTTGCATTGACAAAATCGCAATCTCAGACCACCTCAATCAGGCATATTATTGATGTATTGTTCGATCATGCATTCCCAGTCAGCTTTACCGGCATCATTTTTGCTGTGGATACAAAGGCTGAAAGCAATGCTAAAAATTGACACTTTTACGCAATTGGCTTTCCTCCCTGTTGTTTCATTCCGTTTGTACATCCCCAATTCTTCCAATTTCCAATTCAATTTCCAGATACCCTGCTCTGCAGCCCATACTTCGAGGTGTTGAATTGGCATCGAGGCGAGATTAGTATGTCTAACGCCAAATATCATTGTTCAAATACGGCAAAAGATTCACATCGAGATTGCATACTTGATTGATTGAAAACAATAGAGATGTAGTTCTAGGATCGTTCAGATGGATATGACCATGTGCAATATCAACTTCTAATGAGATTAAGGTAGTGATGATATGGAGGAATAAGAAGAAAAAGCAGGTGAGAAGAAGAATAGAGGACATGAGGAAGATGGGAGTATTATACAGTTCTTTGCACTCACCCCATCGTAATTGAGCTTCATAGGTCATGTCGCCTTCCAGAATCCTCGTTGGTGGCTACAAAGATTGGACTCCATGTCAAAATTCCAATGCCAATTGCGATGCATCAAATATTGAAATGTGAGTCTCGTCGATGAATATCCTGTTGTTCGATGTGTACGTCCCAAAATACACACCACTCCATTTCTGCCCCACAATGATGTAGAACCTACTGAGACAAATTGAGATCTATTCGAAATGAGTTCAGGTTTCATATGAAATGCAGTATTATGTAAACAGTTACTTAGTGTTGGAAGTCAAAGTGAAGTAACTAGGAGATCATTGCAATGTTCCAAATAGATGTCTATCAAATGCAACAATTTTCTATCCACTATCAAGTTGTGATGGCTGGAAGGCAATTGATGATTGAACTGAGTTGGTGAGGATCGAACCAAAGTACGATAGGTCCCCTTTTTCTGCAAAAGCAAACATGAGATCAGGGGTTTTACCAGATATCTCCGCTAAAAATGTTCAACAATTTGCTCTACCACATATTTCATCTTTGCAACAAGAACAATCAATATTGAACTATTTCAATTAAATGTGCACTTTGCAATGTTTGCAATAAAGTTATCCAGTATAGTGGTACATACATCAATTATCTCCAACTGCACTATTCAAACAGTGTAAATTAGGTGTATCTGGAGCAGATTAAGGATGAAGGATACACAATCACTGCTGATAATGATATCCTACTTCCAGAGTATTTCCCTGTATATGCAAATGACCTGTTCCAATTGTTTGAAGACAATTCTACTAATGAGGGCAATGACTATGGCGATGGCTACATGGATCCACTAAAGCGGTGTTCGGAGTTGCATGAAATTCAATCGATAATCGTGGACTTGCATCATGCCAGAATGGTATCAGATGGTGATATCATGATTTTTGACCACGACATCAACCGATGGGCAGTCTGATCTTCTGAGCAAATATAATGTTTGGCACACCAGTGTGTCATGCATCTTCTGAGTCGGGCTGCGATCGATGAGCTGCTGAAACATCAGGGGGTATATATGACCTGTACATCTGCATATAGTCTGTACACTACAATCGATCAAATAATCTATTCACTTGGAATGGATTGATGGCAATCTGGTCAAGTCAGTAATGCAGGTCTTGGCAATTCAGCAGCATAATCCAACAATATAAGGACACATTTTCATCATTTGGATCCTTTTGACTTCATCAAATTTCTACTTGAACAATATGCATTTTCATTGGATGTGGTATATGCACTGAGTATGAATTATAATGAATTGAGGGAGAGAGTATATTCTGAAATTCACACATGCAATTGATGGTGGAATGATCAGGTATGAGTTTTTATTTTGTCCAAGCATCATGATAATTGATTATGCTTCATATTTAAAAAAGCCTGTCGGCTCAACTATTATTCCATTTTTTTGCAGCTGTGATCAAACACATTGGACTAACTATTCTGGCAATCAAAATGAATGGCTGATCTACCTCAGTCTTGGAAAAATTCATTTGATAATTCTATCGAAGTTCTGGAGCTTTGCAAGTGTTTTCGTTGTCCTGCTTCCAGAACCTCCCAGGCATCATCACCATGGTTGTGCAAAAACAGCTGCCATCAAAGAGCAACAAGAAAACCATTGGGAATTGCTTATAATGGTTTTTGAAATTCATTTTCATCCTCTCAAAGCAGTTTTCAAGAATAGAAAACAGAAGCAATGGGCTGAAGAAAGAATATGACCGTGCTTTCAATCATCTGTACCCGGAGGGTTGAATACTTTGAACACATTCACCTCTATGCAATTGATCAGTCAGGTGGTATGTTGTGTGAAGCTGGGAAATTTTTATTTAGAGACGGCAATCAATCAACCTGGCCACATTGTGATTATCCACAATATTTCAAGAAGATGATTGCCTCCACCCAATTCAATAAGCCCTACACTTCCATGGGACAATCAGGTGGCTAACAGATGCAAGCCTCAGGCCGTGATATTGTTTCGAATGTCACCATGACTCTTTTCAATACTTTTTTTACGAAGTAAGGTTTATTCAAATGCGCTATGCTCAGTGTCAAAAACCTCATCTACTTGAACCTCATGACTCAGTATCACAACCATACCGATGTGACAATACAATGTATGGCCAATTATTTCAGTTAATCCCAGTGTTACAAAGATAGCATTAGTCATTTTAGGGGCAAAAAATACACCATGTAGATTGCCAAAGCTCTGCAAAAGCAGCTGCTCATTGATATATACCTTGAACACAAAAATGATCATTCATCGCCACTCCATTCCTCAGTGGTCGAACCTCATTGTATTGACATGGAAAAAATGCATATCGATTGTGATATTGCGTCACATTTGGTTGATGAGTTTGACATGAACTTTGTCAAGATGCATCTGTTGAACCACTTTTCAGATCACATACATGAGCCTGAGCCATTATCAAATGTAAGCTCTGAATTTCTGGACAGAGCGATTCTGAACATCAAAGATATATACCAACAATCAAACCGCCATGAGCCATTTGTCCAGATTTCACACCCAAAAGCTAGAAACAAGGTGCTTCAAATCAATGATCTAAATCTCGACCCCAAACAACCTTAGGGATGAAAACCTAAATCGATTACACATATGACCAGCAATTCGAATGATGAAATATTACTGTTCAGGATTCAAGCCTTCAGCAGACCTATCATTCTGGTGTGTAATGCCAAATGGTGATCTTCAAAATCACATCGAATGGTGTTTCAAAAGACATGGCAACTACACAAGATATATTGATAATGATAAAGAATTTTTTCATCTACAAAATACAAAATATAGTTGATTTGATTCTGCACCCATTCCAGTGTCATCATTTCAAGGCGACAAGCAGACAGTTCACATTGTACAATGCATGGAAAGCTACCAATGGAGGCAGCATCAGCATCCCTAAATCAATAAAGTGTTCTTCTGGGTTGGAACACAGGGACATATCAGTTGATCTAGAAGATGAATTTCAGTCAAAGTACGATATCGTATCATCATCACAGATCCACAGTCAAATCGATACTCACATTTAGTATTTATCACCACAATCATTGCAGGCCCAATGCGTGACGTTCTGGGAATGGCGATGGTTGGGCTGTGACATCAGATACCGACATTGTATTTGGTGGATGGTATTTATCTTCGAAAACCCGTTTTTGGTATTGGATCAGTGTATTTCATCGATTTACACTTTCTTCAGGGTGCAGCCCATGTGCTGCCATTTTTTTCTAATCCAGATAATAGTCAATGGTTTTTAAATGATACTATTGATATAGATGCATTCAATGTATTATTCAATTACCGTTAGTAAGCAAAAGTCTTGGTGATTTCGACTGCACACCCCCTCACAAACTCTATCCTCACGGTACAAAATTATTTACTACTCAATAACCATAACTCCTATAGTCACCAAACTAAAACTACAAAGTTTCTAGATAGTTATAATGATAGTCTAGTAAGAAAAAAAATAATTAACACAATATGCATACTCTAGTACCTGGTATACCATCCCTTGACATCAATATCAGCTGCAATACAGTTGGGCATACTTTTCCACAGTGTTTGAAAGAACGCTTCAGGTACTCCCTCCCAGATCTCCAGTACAACTTGAGCCAGGATCAAACAAACTTCAGTTGGGCCTCCCTTCGTATGTGCAATATTGTAGTACTTTTCATATAGTCACTGTTTTAACTCTGTCCAGACATGTTCAATAGAATTCAGATCAGGTGAATAAGGTGGCCAGGTTTCAACTGGAATATTGTGTGCATCCAGAGGTGCACAAACTATACCAGCTTCATGAACTGGTGCACTATGTTGCTGAAGGATTGGATTGCCAATGAGGTTAGGAATGCGATAAATAACTAGCAGAAGGAGGTATTCAAGTAGCTTGATATAGACATGTATGTTGACTGATTAACCAATCAGAGGACAAAATGTACTGTGATTTTTGCTCCAAAAACATCCCGATACCATCCAGGAAATCCCATTTCCCTTATGCTTTTGTGCAATACAGTCTTTGAACCACTTTTGAGGAGGTATACCAAACACCCAAACTTATCAACCACCATCACTCTTTTCCACAGAGCATTCATCACTCCAAATTACACCTTCCCACTCTGTATCTGTCCAATCCCTGTGCTCCAATGCCCATGCAAATTGTTTTCTAACATGTTGAGCTGCTAGTTTTTGTCGCTTCTTGGCTAGCCACATGCGATAGGTGTTTTTAACAAAGATATCAAGCGATTGTTGATCAGGATTGATCAGGTGTATAGAAATCGTGTAGTTGAGTACGTGTCATCTTGCGGTGCTTTTTGACAGTGCATAATACCCCCTTCATTGCTGTTGTGTTGAAATTCTCAATCTACCACTCCATGGAACATTCACAAGTGATTGCTTGTCAGTAGCATGCGCTACAACATTTCAAACTGTTGACCATGATTGGCCTACAATTTCGCTAATAGCAGCAAATGTATAATTCAAGTAAAAGAGATTAATGATTGCACCCTTCTCAGCAAGCATGAGTATGTAATGTGTTGTTAAAGGCATTTTTGTTGTAGTATGGAGTTCACAAAGTCAAGGTTCAATCTTTTGAGCCAGTGTGCACAAACAAAATCACCATGACTTTTGCTTAGTAACTAACTGTACATAGGACACTTGAAATACTCATTGCACATATACTCTCAGTTGATCACTTTCACTCATGGATGAAATTTGTATATGAGTAAATATTCGACATAGCTGTATGAAATGTTCAGCTCTGATAACAAAATATGGTATCATGTATGATATTATATGATACAGATGACATAAGTTCAGATTATCATGAGATCAGGCTCAGTGGAAACTAAATCATAACCAAGAACCTCAAGAATTGACAATTTGTGATGTAATGTAAGTTGCCAAATTGGCGACAACTATTAGAAATACTTGGGGTAAACATTGTTTATGGTAATGGTGGCAGTACAGAAACAGGTTTCAATAATGATTTGAACGTTCAGAACAGTATCAACCATACAATTCTGTCTCCGAAACCAAATCAGTTTTTGGCTGATGGAATCTGTGCTGCCCCAACTATTTAGTTGTAACAACAGTACCAAATGCCATGCCAGTGCAAGAAATGGGTTGACAACTGATTCAACTGTATACATTTGGTTCAAATATCCCAACTGGTTCTAACCAGTATAGATTTGTACCATGAATTGTTCTTTGCCAGCTCTAACCCTTTTCCACACTGTACATTGTATATAACTTTCGAACCTATTTTCTCTGATCAAGAAAAGTCATGACATTCTGAACTTTGGACCATAATGTTAAGATTGCATGCAGAGACCATGTGAATATATATTTCAAATTGACCAGTAAGTGGCAAGTGACTAACTATTCATCAGTCTATTTTGCAATTCAGATCACTAGCAACCACTTCCCAGTCCATTCTAACAGCTTTACTGGTTATCGTCAGCAAGAAATTAAAAGGCATCGAGATTATTCTGATTATTTGAATTTTCAGTACTCGTTTGCTCAATTTGGAAATACACTTTGGCCGGAATAATACTCTGTGAAATTGGTTTCATATATTGGCGGGATTTACAAACTTGGTAGAGTAGTCCCAAAAGGGTATAGCTTAGACTGTGACATTGTGTGATAGTTAAAAGTCGGTCGACTTTTAAAAATCAAATATGTAATAGACATACTATTGCTTGCTTAGTAATATTATGAATCTTTTGGTTTATATATCATCATAACAAATCATAATGAAACTAACCATATTTGGAATACCTCCAGGTATAATTAACAAATAACTATATATCTTTAATAATATTTCTTTTTTTGGATAGTTTGTTTTTGATTTGTCATTTCTAAATACTAATTTCCAGATTCATGTCATGACTCAGCACAGAATTATATGTTTATTATATTTTCCAAAAATACAAGTTGCATACTTGAAGCAATTGAAAAATATATCCAACAAGGCTATCCCTTCGCCGGTATTGGGCCCACGAAAGGGCCCACTTTTGCGTATGCTGCGCCTTGTTGCTTATAACAACACAGCCACCAACTTAAACCCCCCCCTAGAATATTATGAATTGAAAGATAACTAGTAGAAGCTTCTATTTACAAATTCTTGTGGCAGTGTGACAAGTTCTGTGGTGCTGAGTTGCATATAAATAGCAGTACTTTGGAGATTGTGAGAGTACCATCCTTCAGCCCAGCGGCAACCACCTTCCTACTTCCCATCTACCACACCACAACAACCATGAGCAGAGAAGCCCTCAGACCTCGGAACCTTAATGTCAACTACCTACCCCCACCACTTATACTCTCATCTCCACCATCCTCACCAAAAATCATCAAAAAACAAAGTGCCAAGCGTCGCATCATGGACAATCACTCTGGTCCAAAGTGCACCTCCTCCCAACCACCACCACCTCCTACAGTGGTACAGCATCAACCTGTCATTATACCTGATGTGTCTTCAATCACTACTGAAGCTCCACCTCCAATGCTCAACCTTGACGATAATTATAGCTCCACAGATGAGGCATATATTGAGCCAGCCGGGTCGATCACAGCTGGTCACTCGGCCAAGCGGCGCAAGAAAACACTCAAAAAACCGATTCAAAATTTGCCAGATCTTCCTAAGCTTCCCACATTTGACCCTTTACAACCAGTTGTCCCTCCTCACAAAGGATGGAAATGATTGCCCATCTCATTCTCCAAGCTGGATGCCATTACTCCAATTCAAATCTTCAATCTCTTTCTTACCAACTCCATTATGGGACAGCTTGTAGCCAACACCAATTCCTATGCGCAGCAGCAGCTTCTTGGGCCAGAGAAGGAGCGGCAGCGTTCCTGGCAGCCAGTTACTGCTGAGGATCTTTATGTCTGGCTGGCAATTCAAATTCATATGGGTCTGATTGGAGTTCCTCCTGAGAGGTACTGGATGAAGGATGGAGTTTACCTTCCCAAGGATGGATTACCACCAGCTGCCTACCTTGGCAAGACTCGCTTTCAGGAGATCCGCCGCTTCTTTCATGTTTCTCCATACAATTCACCAACTGAAACTCCTGAAGTCCTACCTTGTTGGCATTCAAAGGTGGATATTCTACTGGAGCAACTGCGGTTTTTCTCGCAGCAGTACCGAGTACCTGGCAGCAATGTTACTATTGATGAAGCCATGATTCTATTCACTGGCAGGTCAATTCACATTACAAAGATGCCAAACAAGCCAATTGGTCAAGGATATAAGTTTTTCTGCATGGCAGAGAAGGGCTATGTCTGGGAGTTCCACCCATCATCAAATGCAGTTGGAGGGGATCCTGTTGATGTAGAATCCCGTCTGTTACAGCTTACAGACACTGGAAAGATGGTTCACCACTTAATTAGACGTTTGCACCAGAGGCATCGAAAGCTCTCCTTCAATGTATACATGGACAACTTCTTCACAACACAACCTCTGCTGGCAGAGCTTCGTCAGATGGGGATAGGAGCCTGTGGCACATTCAGGCAGCAGTTTCGAGGATTTCCCACGGAGCTAAAGGTTGGGAAGAATGCCAAATTGCCATATCATTTTCGAAGTGGATCTGTTAATGATGGGGTTGCAACCCTGCTATGGATGGACAGTTCACCTGTTACCATGATGTCAACAATCCACCCTCTAAGTGGTGAGGATTCACTGGTACTGAGAATGAGAAAGCATCCAGGCAACAAGAGTACCAATGCAAGTGGAGCAAATTCCACATTTCTTCCTGGAGAACGCCAGAAAGAGCTTGATATACCTGTTATTGTTGATGCCTACAACCAGCACAAGGTGGGAGTGGATGTAGCTGACCAGTATCGAACCTATTTTGATACACAGCTCATATCCAGACGCAATTGGTATCCACTTTTCTATTGGATTCTGGAGACCGCCCTAATCAACAGCCTTATAATCTATCGAGATCTGCCAGCGAACAAAGAGCACACTGTGGATCACTTTGACTTCTGTCTCTCCATTGTGCATGACCTTCTGCAAGCTGGAAGTCCATCAACAATGAAAAGTTCCTCCCGCATTCCGGCTTCACAGAAAATCACTCGGTCGGCTCCCCCCACACAATCTGCCCTGCCCCCACTGCCTACCAGGCAAGTTACCAAGCACACCCCCCTGCCCCTCTGCCGAAAGGTACCAGGAATGCATTCCCCACTTTGGATGGAGAGTAGAGTAGATTGTTTCCTTTGCAGGTGGAGAAGAAGTCAGGGTGGTAGTGGAGAAGGCATGAAAACCAGTATAAAGTGTGAGGACTGCAATGAGGCTTTATGTTTCACACCCAAACGAAATTGTTTTCATGAATTTCACCATATGTAGAGTATTTCTATTTATTCTGGGGGCATTTGGCTGGATTGTGGTTGTGTGATGTGTATTTTAAAAGCTGGCCCATCTGTGGGCCCAAACCCGGTTACCGGCAAAGGGATACCAAATTTTTAACACTATATTGTGTTTGGAAATCCCGTCAAGTTTTGAATCCAATATTACTGATCTTCATTCCCATCTCAGCACCCGACACAATCGACTGAACAAGAACTGACTTTGAAAAAACCTCCAAAATACCCAGAATTGTCATGGTTGTGTCGAATGAGGATTGAAGAAGGAGTATGGATTGATTCAGAGAATACAAGGAATACGAAGGGAATCAGGTTTCAATGGTGGGAATCAGGTTTTGATGGAAGAAATCTGGTTTTGATGGAAGGAATCAGGTTGTGATGATTTCGTTCTATATATGGCATGATGGTTATGGCGTGAGTTATGGGTTGACAGGGTTGTATACATAGTGGGGTGTGTTTAGAATGTATCTTGGAAAAAGTGAGCAAGAGTGACGACGGTCGGGTTAGTTGTATATAAGGGCGATGGGTTGGTGGAGGATAGGTTGGTTCTCCACACGTTCCCTATTCTACACAACATTCAGTAACTTTCGCACCAACCTTCGTTCACTTCTGTGATTCTTGATTTCGAGTCTCTTGTCATGTTTGCAATGCTTGCAATTCCAAACAATTAGGTGGTTTTGATAACCCTTAAAACTCCGAGCCACGAAACCTGGACAGAAGAACGAGTCCACATTCGATTCAACTGGTTATATTTTCGAAAAATCTGAATCTAGTATATGTGCCATTATCATCACAGAAGCGGCTGCTATTATGGTCACCGTCCGTGTAATTCCCAGTGCCAGGTGTTCAAATCCATTGGTAACTTCGAAAACGTGTTAACAGTACACAGTTTCTGGAGACACATTTGCATAATGTGCATTTGGAAATTTCAATGAAAAGGATCCAACATCTTTGAGTAAATGCCAGCGTACGATAGTAACAAATTACAGCAATCTCAAATCAATTTCTTCAACCTAACAAGTCCAACCACAAATCATTTTCAATCAGAACCTCTGAACGCCTTTGATAGCATCGACGCTATTCTCACAGACACCGCATAACCCCTTGCAGTATATTTCTTGGACGAACCACAACCAGTTTTCCATAGGAATACTGACTGGACTGTAGCAGTGAGCAACGGTGGAGGATTATCAGTCAACGATCCACTGTTTGCAACGTATTGGACCAAATACTATGGTCTTCCCATCGACTGCCAGGATGAAGAACCATGTCACTGCCAACATAATTGCAGAGGAACACACAGTATAATCGGAAGAGCTCCCAACGTACAATCCTCAGACGCCACAATCAAAGCCCAGGCAAAGGATACAGAAAGTCACCAGTCCTGGGCAGATTACAGAAAATGAAAGGTTGAAAATAGGAAAGCAGTGGACCATAGAAAGCCCAGAGAAAATATCTCTTGGAACACAGAAGTTCCCCTCCTAATTATCTTGACATCCCCAGAGAAATACCACATATTTGTCTGGTAAATGACCAACCCCTTTCTGGAAGCAGAAATCATAACAACAATTCAAAGCATCCAGGAAAACATTAACGAAATGAGGGATTGCCTAGAAGCCGAAGATACCCGCTCCGTCACCACTGCTACATTTATATATCACCTTCAAGATCTCAGGAGAATCTTCAAAACCAAGCCGCGATGTAACCTTGACCAGCGCGTTACAACTACAGCCGGCAAATATAACAAAGTCAAACACAGAAGTGATGAACAAAGAACAACTCCGCACTCAGATCAAAGACATCAATATCAGATTAATTGCCCTGACTCAACTACAAACAACCAGCCGGTTCAACTAATTGCAAAGGGAATGGCAATGTGTAAAGAATGCAAAAGTATTGATATCAGTAGTGTTGGAGGAAAAGGAGAATCTGAAACAGGAGTTAATGCTGTCTCAACAAAAATGTCAAAATTGGAAGAGACAACCCCAGAGTGCAATCACGAGGAAATGGAGGAACAGATCCACAGCTTTGAACAGCAACTGGACGAAAGGAATCCAGATCAAGCAGAACTGAGGCAAGACATGGAAGATGCACAGTCACAGATGGATTTGTTGAAAAAGATAGCGACAGATAATTGGGAACAAGTAACCCGAATCTTAGGCCTGATGGAATGCAGGAGCATAGTGGAAAGGGAGAAAAAGGAACCGGAAGAGATGGGCAACGAAATCATTCTTTTTAATTTAGAACCAATTAAAAGCAACTCCGAAGGTGGAAGGTGCAGCTGGCATTGAAGATCGCAGGAAAACACAAGACGTTCAACAGAGCACAGGAGAAACTAAGGTATGCAATGGGACATCTCGAAGGAATAGCCATGGCACAGTTAATGCCACACTGCGAGGAAGTCACTGGGGAGGTAAAATTCAATTCCCTGAAAGACTTACTTGATATATTAGATGTAGCTGTCGGAGATCAAGACAAGGCAGCAACCGCCAAGAGGGAACTTTTGAGACTCAAGCAACATGACCACGAATCCTCACAGGACTATGCAGAATTCCAGAGCCTCATAGCGGACATCCAGTGGAATAGGGAAGCCCAGCTTGACACCCTCCGCAATGGGTTGTCTAACGAGCTCAAGCACTTCTTACAACACACCGCGCTGCCAGAAAATCTAATTGAATTTGTTAAGTTGTACTCGAAGAGAGATTCAAAGTTGAGAGCTCAATCCGCAGAAAGACAATCAGGGAGATGGGAAGGAGACTATCAGAAGTCTGAAACAACGACCAACGCCACATCCGCCCCAGGAACAGCACCTGCATGAAAAATAACTGAATATGACAGCACTGCACCAGTGGACCTCTCCATAGTTAAGGGAAAGAAGATAGCCCTGGAAGAATGGAAGCGTCGGAGGGTAGGAGGATTCTCTATGTATTGTGGGGATTCATGGCATTTTGCGGCATTTTGTCCAAGAAAAATGAATGCAGCAGCAGGACAGGTAGAAGTAACACCTTTCAGGAAGGCAGGGAATGAAACGGACGTGGATTCAGGAAAAGGAAAGGCAGTTGAGTCAGGAAGAGTTTAGTCCAGTGCAATAAGGATGGCAATTGCACAGGAAACAAATCTCCTTTGTCAGTTAATGCTAGTTTTGGTATTTTGCAGTTTTCTATTCAAAGCACAGAAACAAAAAAATCTTCTATGCACAGCAAATACCTTATTGTAAAATGCTCGTTGAAGATAGAAGATTAAATCATTGATACCCACGCTTTGATAGACTGCGCAGCCACTGGAATAGCATTTATTAACAAAGATTTTGTCCACCATCATCGGATAAAAGAAATAGAACACAATGACGAAAGAGAATGAGAAGTTATAGACTGAAGACCCATCAAATCAGGAACAATCACCCCATTGGCTAAACACGACTTAGGGATACGTAGACATCATTACCAGTGACCTGCATTTGTCAAGAAACTCAACCATTGTCCAATAGTGTTGGGATTACCATGGTTGCAACTGCACGACATCACAATGAAATTCCAGAAGAAAAGGATTGATTTTGAGCGCCGCTATTGTCAACAACACTGCCAACATCATTTGAGCGAACAGGTATGGGGCCATCATATGGAAATGACAGAACCAGGCAAGCCAAAACTAGATATATGTGCAATAGTGGCAGCCCCATGTATGAGATGCAACAAGAAGGAGAAACTCAAGGTGTACGCGGTAACTCTATACGAAATCGACAAGGATCTGGAAGTTCATAACCTTCAAAAAAAACCACTGGAACAGTTAATGACAAAGGAAGACCATCAGATCTTCCCCCTTTTTGACAAAGTAATCGCTGAAAGACTACCACCACACAGACCATATGACCATAACATAACACTCCAGGATGGTTTCACTCCCCCCTTTTGACCAATCTATAGACTGTCAAAGAAGGAGTTACAGGTCCTGAAGGAGTGGATTGAAAAAATCTTGTCAAAGGGATTTAATAGATCATCATCATCACCATTTGGAGCCCCAGTTCTGTTCGCACTCAAACCAATCAGAGGTCTGCGATCATGCGCAGATTACAGAGGACTAAACGAAGAAACCATCAAAAATCGATATCCACTACCACTGATCCAGGAGACCATATTGAGGTCGTCACATGCCAAGTGGTATACCAAGCTGGATGTGCAAGATACCTATAACATCATCCGAAATGCAGAGGGAGACTCATGGATGAGGGCGTTCAGGACCCGCTATGGTTTATTCGAATCGTCAGTTATACCCTTCGGACTCACCATCGCCCCGGCATCCTTCCAGGAATTTATCAATGATACCCTTCAACTGTTTTTGGACATCTTTTGCACAACCATTCTGGACGACATTCTTATCAACAGTGACAGTGTAATGGAACACAAGCAACAAGTCTGGGCCATTATAACAACATTAAAGGAAGCCAGGTTGTGCTTAACAGCCAAAAAATGCGCATTTCATCGACAAGAAGTCATGTATCTGGGATTGATAGTCGGGATAACCAGAATCAGGATGGATCCAGAAAAGGTGACAGCTGTCAAGAATGGGAAGCACCCGGAAAACTCAAGGAAGTTCAGGCATTTCTAGGATTCGCCAATTTCTATCAAACGTTCATAAGGAATTACAGTAAGGTTGTACAACCATTAACCAAGCCCACGAAAAAGCTAGTACCATTCCATTCAGGACCCGATCAAAAGAGAGCGTTCAAGGTACTCAAAGAAGTGTTTACAACAGCATCAGTTCTAGCTCACTTCGATTATGGAAAGAACATTTTACTGCAAACAGTTGCTTTGAGTTATGTTTCCGCAGGAGTGTTATCACAGTACGACAAACAGGGAGTTCTGCATCCGTTAGCATTTTTTTCTGAAAAACATACACCAGCAGAGCAATATTACGAAATTTATTATCAAGCGCTGGGCACCTTCGTGAAAAGCCTCAAAAAATGGAGACCAGAATGCAAGGGGTCAGTATATCCAATTAACATACTGACAGACCACAAAAACCTCAAGTACTTTATGATGTAAAAACTACTCAACAGGAGACACAGCAGGTGGTCCGATTTCATATCAAGATTCAAGTTCAGGATTGTTTACCGACTGGAACAACAAGGCCAGAAGCCCGATGCACTCAACAGAATGCCAAAAGACATTCTTCCAAAGGGGAGGGCAGAAAAAACCGAACAAATCGTGCTCAAAACGGAAAATCTTGATGGAAAAGTATGACCGTGATTGTTGGTGGCATTTGCGGAAGTGGTAAATCAGGGTGACAACAGTGCTAATCTGGAACTGATATGGAATTGGATTCAGAATGTATACAAAGGTTGCCCAATCAATAGCAGCGAAAGATTGTGTATCAATACAGTGGAAATCAAAGACAACGACAAACTCAAACTAATAACCGACCATCATGATTCACCAGCAGCATGACACCCAGGGCCAGCCGAAACCATTGAACTCCTCAAGAGAAATCATCAGTGGCTCTGCAGGAGAAAGGATGTAGATATATATGTACACAATTGTCATGTGTGCCGACACAGCAAGGCAATTCATCGAAAGATTCACGGATGGCTCAAACAACTGGAAGTACCACAACAACCATTGAATGACCTGAGCAAGGACATTGTGGTAGGTTTACTAGAAAGCGAGGGGTATAACGCTATAGGGGTTGTGGTAGACAGACTCTCAAAAATGAAGCACCTGGGCCCATGCCGCGACGATACACAAGGAAAAAGGATGGGTCAGATGTTTATATGCGAGGTGTTTAGGTTGCAAGGTTTACCAGAAATGGTGGTATCCAACAGAGGATCTCAATTTGCTTCGGAGTTCTGGAAACATGACTGCAAAAGACTTGGAATTGAAAGAAGATTCTCAACCGCATTCCATCCAGTATCAGATGGTCAAACATATCAAATGAATGCCATTATGGAACAATATTTGTGAGCTTTCGTCAACCATCAACAAGACAACTGGGTACAGTGGCTACCTATGGCAGAATTCCCATCAAACAAACATACCTTGGAAATGATAGGTTGCTCACCATCGTTTGGCAACTACAGGTTCCACCCACGAATGCATTTCTGCCAACATCCCATTCAAAACGGAAACAATGTCAGGGAAGTAAACGCAGATATCCTATCTCAAAAGATGAACCAAATCTTCGAACAAATTCAAGCTGCAATAGTTCGAGTACAAGCAATTCAAGTGGAACAGGCAAATAGGCATTGTCGAGAAGGATTCGAAATGAAGATAAGGGATCATGTGTGGATGAACGCCCAGATCATTACAACACAGCAACCAGGTCAAAAGTTTGACTGGAAACGTTTGGGACAGTATGAAATCAAGGAATTTATTAGTCCATAGGCTGATAGATTGAACATTCCAAAAGACCTCCACATTCATCCAGTACAACCAATCGCCCGCTCAACCAAGGTCTCAGAGGATCGCTTACCAGGACGAATCGAATCAGCACCATCTGCAGTTATTGTGGATGGGAAAGAGGAATATGAAGTGGAACACATCGAAGATTCCAGATAGTTTTGAAATCAGTTGCAGTACCTGATCAAGTGGAAAGGCTACGACGAAAGGAGCTGGGGACCAGCAGTCAATATGGACGGACTTCAAGCCATTGACATATTCAACATGGAACAACCTGGGAAACCCGGATCAACCACCTCATAAGAATTCGGTCAATGGGAGGGGGAGCTACTGTCGCAGTTCTGTCGAGTGAGGATCGAAGGAGGAGTATTGATTGATGAAGGGGATACAAGGAATACGAAAGGAATAAGGTTTCGATAGAGCGAATCTGGTTTCGAGCGTCGGAATCAGGTGTCAATGACAGGAATCAGGTTGTGATGGTTGCATTGTAAATATGGTGTGATGGTTATGGCGTGAGTTATGGGTTGAAAGGGTTGCCAACATCGTTGGGTGTGGTTAGGATGTATTTGGGAACTAGTGAGCAAGAGTGACGATGGTCACGTTAGTTGTATATAAGGGTGATGCATTCCCACAGGATTGGTTGGTTCTTCACTCGTTCTCTAGTCTACAAAACAATCAGTTTGCTTTGGCACCAACCTCTGTTCACTTCTGTGATTCCACATTTCGAGTCTCTTGCCTGGTTTGCAATACTTGCAATTCCGAACTATAAGTTGGTTTTTATAACCCCTACAACTCTCAGCCACGAAGCCTTGACATGAATGCTCGGAATGCCTTTTTCTCTTTTTGCAGATGATCATGAAACTTGAAGACCATTCAGGTAATATTCTGTGTCACCATGAAGTGGAATGGATAATTTGTGGCAAACTAACTGACTATCAGTGCACTGGTGGATTTTGGACTTATTAACTGAACTGCAGTATACTGCAAGCCTCCACCAACAGCACTGCACTGCCAAGAACTAACTACATACGACACTGATTAACCCGTCACAAGTAGTGAACAAGTTCAACCACTGGGAGGTCTAGTTCTTGCCCGGATTGATAGGACAGTTGACAATGATTCTACCTGTCCAGATGACTCCATTCTGGGGTAGGGCTCAGTCCAGATCAGTCCAAACTTCTGGCTGGACAGTAGTGGAACAGGGACAGGTAGTCTTGGGCAGAACAGGCTTGGTCAGGACATGTCCACACATGCTTGCCATTTCGATAATGATTCTAAGTCAAGTAATACTGAAAACAGGACTCATCCCTGCCTTGTATCACAGCTGATCCCTGAATACCTACTCTAAGCAAAAATATCACTGATCTGTCTCCATTCAAGATATATTTCTCCCAATAATCAACCGCTACAGTGAGAAATGTATCCTAACCCTGGGCACTGTACAGGACTGGTTCACATCAGTTCAGTCCAGTGCTGTCCTGTTTCAACAGAACTGGTGATTGATCTGATCCCAGTCCAACAATTTATCCGACTGGGCAGGACTGGACTTGGATTGACCTGGTCCGGACTGGTATATTGCAGGACTGGTAGAGTCAGTGACAGTTGACCACACTATATGAATTGGATTATACTAACTCTGTGAATTTTATTTTCCCATTTCTGAATGAGTCATGCGAATAACAATTATCACCAGGTAGAATAAATTTAGAATATCAACCTAGGTGTGAACGATGAATGAAAGATTGGCTATGATAACTAAAATCCAGCTAATTATTGGGAATATAGATCTGAGAATGGTGTGCATCAAATATGTTACACAGTACAAAGGGAGAAGAAAAAAGACTCCAGATATATGCAAGATAATAATGTGCCTTATGCCCCACCGGATGCCCTCAGCTAACAGAGGACTCTGTATAAGCAACCCACATTGTTAAACTAATGGTTAGTGATGATGTGTGATATTTCTAAAAAGACTATCTACATACAGAAAGACTGCTCTTATAGATGCATATATATGGGTCCTTGCCATATGTGATAAAATATCATGATATCCTATACCTCTATAATAATACCAATCCTTCAATATTTCAACAAGTATCATATATTCATGTTTTGCCCTGTGTTACTCAGAACTGTGTCACAGTGATGTCAACCATCATGGTGGATGGCCGGGGACTGTAGGCAGTCGCCCCCTTCATGACTCTACAATAACAGCATAATGGTTGGGGAATGGCTGTCATTTATCATTTGTGGCCAACAAAGAATGGTTATTGTATAATTTGGGATGAAATCAAAAATAGCCTTAAGAGTACATGGTAACAGAGATAGATGGACCTGAGGTACCGTGACATATGTATCAAAATACAGTGCTATCACATAAGTAGGCGCAAACAATATTCATATAACAATTGAACATATTTCTACTCATCCAAACACTGGTATATTAACCATCTATTGTTAACTATGAATTTGTTCTGTACTCTGACCAAGATCTTCGTATGTCCATGGATGTCGATAGATGACAACCAACAGATGGCACTAATTCATCCTTCGCTGCCTTTTCCATCTGTTTCTATTAATTATCAAAAAGATGGTCCCCACTAGGGTCAATAATGTTGGTGTGGTATAGTTTCATGTGGATAACAATTGGCTTCAATATAGTGTTACCAGTACAACATCATGCCACAATCATCCATAAATCATGCAAATATGATGTTGCTACCACCACAGCCCTTCTCGATCACAGGAAATACAACATCCATCATATCTTTGATATAGCAATTGTATTTTGAAATCAATAATGTTGTAGATCACACAACAACTGTTACACCACAGATACAAAAGGAAAAATATACTACATCTGTTGTACCAAGATACAATAATTGTATTTCTAAATTAATGAAATTGCAGTTAATACTACAACTGTTGTGCCAAGGATACAATGAAAATAAATACATATTATCTGTTATGCCAAATATACAATGGGATTAAAACCAAACAAACAAACTTACAGTCAATCATCCCTGATGTGTCCAGGTGCTTGATGTATAAGTATTGAAATAAAATATATGCTGTTGAATAGATTAGTGGATGAATCAGATGTCGGATATTACTCGTGGCAGGTACACCTTTGCAGACTAAAATTTTCCAGATATTGACATGATGTGCTACAAAATGATAGATTGAAAAAAATTCTCACCACGTGAAGATTTTTGTTCTAAATCACTACCTTGAGTTCCTTTCCCACAAATGATTTTCCATTATAGCAAGTAGTCTGCAGAAAACAGTGTGCATAAGCTGGTGACAACTGTATAAACCTGACCATCAGGATATTGACTTGAATTGTTTCTGATGGCTAAAATAAATCACAAATAATAATCATTGTGATTCCTACCCCAACCTCAATGCTCATTTACTCACAAGAAATTCCGTGTTATAAGTTATAAAAACACATTCTTTGACTGCTTCGCTCCATCAAAGGAACTGGTTGAGGGGACAGCTATCCAGGCCAATGTACAGAGAAGGTGAATGGGGATTTCATAAGTTGTGGTTGCCTTGGTGGGGTTGGGAGGTGGACATTATTCAGGCTTCCTCAGGGTCTTCCTGATTTGCTTGGCAGCAAATCATTCCAAACAGAATTCTCACAAAAAAGGTTACGGCTGAAACTATATCTATTCAGCTCTGAACAAAAGTCTTTGGCTCCTTGACTCAAATGAAATATATATTGATATATCAGGACTGGATGTAGAGCAGGCAGCAATGGTTGGCATAGCAACACATTGTTTTAAATGAAACAATATCTTCTTTGTTAAAATGGTACAGGGAATTCTATTATCAGCCCTTGAATTGGCGGGATTGAGAATAGACTAGCGGCTAGGGTCATGACGCCATCACTCATCCCGCCTCTCACAACATCATAGCGCAATTGACGGCGAGAAGATGATTTTCATGTTGGGCAAACCTGTGGCTGAATGAATGATGCTCAATGGAACTACCCACTATCGATGGCCTTACGGATGGCAGTTGGTCGTCATGACTGCTTGCAAAACTTTGCATACCAATATCATGGTTAGAGTGCACCGAGATGTGTAATATTCCAGTCAGCAGTGTAAGATATTCAAGATAGTCCACCTCCGTGGTTGAGTTTGGACCAGTAAAATACTCATTGGTGTCTTTATAAGTTCAAGAGGATATTACTTGGGGCGAATATTCGCAACAACGTTAACTAAGATATGCACCAAAGTTGAAACCATCAACCCTCGGTAATTTGGAACCGCAAGTATATGTGTAGCCTATTTCTTTGTCGGATCAGCACCCGACACTAGTTCATACTTTACCGCCCAGATTGACAGATCGGTAAGGTGCAGTTGGGATTTCTAAAGCCACCCTTGGCGTAGATCGGCTGGGCTCAATGAAGCAAATATCTACAATACTTATTGAGCCTACAGATATTTACGCCAAGGAAGATATCCATAGCCTCTGAAGATATCTGGCGCTTAGAGAAGATATTCATAGATACCGCATACTATCTAGCACTAAAGCTCACTGCTAGCACTGGGAAAGCTGTATATAAAGGTTAATATTCCATGCACTAGGAAATCTCCATACTGTTTTTTCTTGAGTGTTCGATGGTAGAAACAGGGTGTTCATTTCCCCTCTGCTAGCTGCCGAGCAGTGCGATCCTACTCACAGAAATTCACTCGATTATCCATAGATATATGTTGTTGCATATATGCATCAGGTTCGTGTATAAGATCTTGTATGACTGTAGGGCCGGAAGGCCACGGAAGTGTTTGTCTGTTTGACCCTTTGTCTTTGTCTCCTCAGGGTTTTCTTTATCGTGGCACCAGTATATATAGAGAGGTTGTCTGCTCTCTTGCTCCATACATAATATGTAATAGACACAATCAAGCTTCTATTCATCATTCTAAGTAACATCTGTAGTCCGGCTAGATAATATAGATAGATCTCTACCAGTTGACAGATCGGCTAGATAGCCAAATATGAGGCCGCCCTTGGCACAGATGGGCCCGGTCGAGGCCTATATCTGACCGATCTGACTGCTTCGGTTTAATACCCGCATATTTACCTCTTTAATGTCAGAGAAAATTTGAAACTTGAACAAAATCAATTATCTGGCTTATACGCCAGTATGTTTAATCCCACCATGAGGGTATCCAAAACGACCAAATATACCACACCAATGACAGTGGTCATTAATCCAACCTGTAGGACTACGTGGTTGGAATTGGATCTCGCAGATTTCGGTCATTTTTGAATAACGAAAAGGAGTGGGATGGGGAAAATGCTAAGTATAAACTCGTTTAGAAAAAAATAAATACATTAGGTCGATATTGAACCCCAGAAACTATAAATCTTTCCCATACAGCATAAAATTCCAATCATACAAAATGCTCCTTAACCAACATTATCTCACTTCAATCAGCAGTTCTTTCCAGTGCACCTGTTCAGTCAAATTATCATCAAAGGTTATATAACCATCCTTCTTTGCAGCAGTATGCCATTGACCCGGCACCTTTTCCGGCGGCGAACCTCTCCCGACTTTTTTTATCCCGCTAATCTTCCACTGTGTATTATCGAAACCGCAAGATATTGGCTGCACGTATTTATGGCACATAGGACAGGCACATAGGTGTTCCTCGTCAAAGAAGTTGAAATTTCTTTGTCCCCATATGTGGATGATTCGACCTTGCTTGTGGGATACACACGCAGTGTTTTTGCAGTGGCCTATGAATATTAGAAATCCCGAGGAACCCAAATTATGATAGTATACTAGGTTACCTTCGAGATTCACACCCTGACCGGCATGTCTCCAGTTTGGAGCTGTGGTGGAGAATGGTCGCGCTTCGATGGCTTCTTCTTTTGGATCGATAAACCGACCGTGGCTCACTAAAGCACTTTTGCCGGGGGGATAATACGGGGGATATTCTTTTCTTTGCTCGTCCTCATCGTCGGTCATTTTTGTGAAAATCGAAGCTAAATATCCTCTATGTTAGCATTTCATGGCACGAAATAAATGAGAAGACTCAACTCAAACGATCAACCAACGACATCTTTCTTTTGTCAGCGGGGACGAAGGGTAGCGGGTTGGAGCTCCGCCATCTAGCCGGCTCGCCCGGAGGCGGACGTGTCTTTTTAGGCTCTGTCATACCCTAGTTAGAGTAAATACAGTATGAATAAAACAAATAAACAAAAACGAAGAACCAACAAGAAGAAATGGTCTTCTAGGTGAAGAGTAAAGTTAAATGTGGGAGGATGCGCTGGATATTCATTCCAAACCTTTTCAGAGTATGCAGCAGCAAATTTCAGACGATGTGGGGTAATGCAAATGAATGCGGATGCGGGTTTTTGTTTGTGATTTCACACCCACCCACACGCTGTGGTTCAAACAATCGGTTGACTCTTTCTGTAATCGTGCAACCACACTAGGAGCGTCCAATTGTAGCGATGCAACCTTACGTTGCGCCGTGGTGACAATTGGCGTCGGCGTGTGGTGGTGGGGTGCGACCGGCATCACAAAAGAAAAGGGTGGTGACGGAGATAAGGAAGTATATTCCATCAACAGATGAACGTTTCTACAGGCGAATGGAACTCCGCTATCTTAGAATTGGTGTAAAAATGAGTGGGAATTTGATCTTCACTCCATATTCTCAAACAGTTCCTCGATAAGACCTTCGTTAGGTTTGGGACACGAAGTTTGTACCAGAACCACCTAGACATCATTGAAGTGAGATTCCAATCCGGTGAAAATCTTATGGCAGGTAGGAAGTTTGTTTCACATATTTATCCTAGGTTTCAGGCTGATCGAGTGATACAGTTTCCAACTAAACATTGGAGAATATGATGTTGCGTAGGTGTATCGCTACATCTAGAGTCTTCATCAGGTTGGAGACGCATTTGAAGATATGGCAGGGATCTTTGTCGCTGGCTCCGCATGATTGGCTTCACATTGTGTTTACACACCATGTCCTGCAACATTCATCCTGGACGTGTTCCGTATCCCTGTGTCGGTGGTAAACCCATTGTGCGTCTACTAAATCCCCGCTGATACCGTAGAATCTCACTGTATCCGGTATATTGGTAGCGCCCGATGCGTTGCTTTCATTTGCCCCTTCTCAGAGTCTATGTACTAGGGTACAAGGGTATTTGGGGCGCGATGACACAAGGCAAAGAGCGCCCGATTTTTTTCCCCCCATACAATGAGAAATGCCAAGATCCTCATCATTCACTCCACAACAAACATTTTTCTGAGAAATCTTCATAGAATCTTCTCTGATAACCTATTCTAACTCCCTGCTCTTTTAGAATTTCTCTCCATTGTTGTGGTGGAGGTGTTGAATTTCCGCATTTTATGGGTGCACCGGACTTTTGACACATCCAAAACCTCAAGGTAAATAAGAGACTGCCATTCGAGTCCAATATGCAACCTGCAGCGCTACAATCAAACCGTATACGGTCAGATTCTACGGTATGTATGGCGTGCGTTTTCAGGTGATCGGCAGCCGCGCGTCGATTGTAGAAATCTGTAGGATCGCATCATATTTTGAGCAAGGGCAGGTAGGGTCTTGGGTGGTCTAACATTAAAAACCCGTATGACAAGATTGCAGATAACCACCCAGTCAGGCAATGTTTGTTATCAACAAAATCAGAACTTCTTCATTACAATGAAATATCAACAGTCCTTGTGATACGGGCGATGTGCGCGCAAAGCACTGGGTGACAGAGGAAAATCAATCTTGTATTTTGCCATCGCTGTCATTCATGTGTGTTTCACACGCATAACAAAAGCAAATACTGCGAACTACCATTCAGATGGTGTGAGTGAAGTTCTGTACGTCAGTTTGGATACTATCGGAGTTTAAGGAAGCGAAATCAGAATTAGTTAGTGTTAAGGCGTGCGGGGTAACGTAGATATCAAAACGGAAGCGGTGAATCATGATTTGATTACTATAGCACATGCCAAATAACATGAGAACTAATTGGCTCTCCCTGCACTGGATATCTGTCCTCCACGCCCACCATCATTATTCCAATCAAACAAAACGAACCTTAACTAGCATCATGTACCTGTCAATCACTTACTGTCTGCTGGCGTTGTAAAACTAATGGTTCTAGAGTTGTCTAATTTTCTAGATATATGAAGAAAGACTTTTCTTATGCACTCGTACATACCGTGTCATACCGAGGCGTATCCCATCGCCGAGGCCCACCACCATGCCCTATGCCCCTCAATGCCTTATGCCACCTCGAGCCCAACCATCAGAGAAATCTGCACGACCACACCTTCATACATGACGACTTCCTCGTCATGATAGATGACGTAAGCGAAGAAGTATATAGTAATAGGTGTTAGGATCTGCTGTAGACGCCCAACAGACAACACGTCAAGAGTTTCAGAGATAAGTACGCGGGTATATCTCTATCTACTCTATAGATACGTTTCTACATGTATTCCAAAGCGGGAAGTTTGGTGGACGCGGGGTGTAAAGGTGTGAAAAGTTGGACAAGGATGCAGTCAGTGACGGCCAATGAGAAAACGGTGGTACGCGAAAAAAAGTGATATCACACCTTGCGTATCATTGTCGCTTTCCTTTTTTCCATACTAGATGGATGGACTGCCAGTCTCGGCTAGTCATAAGTGTCGTGTGAAGTACTATAGCGCTGAAAATACTTGATAAGGTTCTACTTAACTCTGCTTCAAGGACGCTCATTGTCCGAGGTCGACAATTCTTTCCAGTATCACAGTTCTAAGCATCCGATATTTGACATCCCTCTATACAGTTTTGAGCAGTTCACCTATTTTGTTCGATACTCGTCCAAACCGAATCCATCACATTCCCCCATACCCTAGTAGGTGCACAGTGGTTGACGGTGGGACTGAAGATTGGTTACACAAGGCGACACTATGACTCGTTATTATTTTGTCTGCAATGTAGTCCTGTTCGCACTACCCAATATGGTTTTGGCATCCCCAAATCCGGCGGATATGACGTCCAACTTGATCTCAGATTTCTCTCCGTGAGTCAAGGCCTTAACTTCTATACTTCGCTCTGTACTAATACACGTGTTCCTAGCCTTTTGTCGTTGTTCGGAGAACGTTAGATACCGGCAGTCCTCGAAACCATTTTAGTTCGTCGCTAACATTTGTACCAGAGTTCGCAAGGCAGTTCATGTCAGAGAGTACATCATGGATCGACTGTCTCATCTTCTCCCTTGCACCTCTGGGAATACTTACGACCATCGTTGGAGCAATCAGAGTCGGTGGCCCTTCGTGGCTCAAGGCGCTTATCGGACGTGCTAGAGAGACATTTGCAACAGCCGAAATGGAGATAATGAGTTCGACTTCATACGAAGTATGCGAGTGCTGGAATGGTAGTACTATCGTTCGAGTTATGGGAGTTCCGAAGATTTTTGAACTGCTCTTTTTCCTCGATATTTATCACGGTGAAGACGAGGTGGAACATCGAAAGGATCGATCTTTTGGATTGTACACACTTGAAGACGCTGAGAATCAGGGTATATTGGTACAAGCCGGGGAAAAGAATTCTAATCTAGATACAGCCATACGCAATGGATCCGGTAAGTAGTCTATCTCTAGTGGATCAATCTCAATGGTAATAAAACCCTCCATAAGCAGGTCATAGCGAGTCCACAAACATCACGGGCGCGATGCCTACCACCTCAGGATTTCTTCGTCGCGCAGCCAGTATGTGGGAGGATCATAGAAAGCGAAAAGTACGGCGTCCCGATGAAGAAAATGGCCCGAGGGAGCTTCAGGAGCAGACCAAAACACCGTCCCAGAAGGTTGTAAGCGATGCAAAATTGGAGCGCCTGGCAACAATAGCGAGACCAATACAGTCCAGGCGCACCACGACAATGTCAAGGAAATTCACCCAGGGTTTGAACAATTTGCCAACCCGCGCTCCAAATATCTCACTAAATCTCAGCCCCGACAAAGAAAACCCGAATATTGAGCTTTATGTTGCGGCATTGATAGGCATTTTGGTTGAAGGAGCTGTTCTACTTGTTGCTGGCTGATAAGTTATTTTAGCCCATGGACCAACCGATTCCTGAAAGCCACTGGCTCGAATTCATACGCCTTTCCTCTGACCTGCATCGGAACGATTGCCCTGAGTTTAGGAATGTTTTAAGTGCGCATGTGATCGAGCAGGCCAGCAAGGAGACGACATGGTTATGTGCAACTCGGAACGATCGAGGCCCACGCTCAATGAGGGCGGTTAGCCTCTCATACGCAGGAATCCCCGAAGGAAGGGGTCAAACTCTTGTGGTTGCAACAGGGCGGGACTGTTAATGACCAACTATTTGATTCCTATGCCATTACGGCCCAGGGTGAGCGATCACAGATTATTACCTCGGAACGGTTTAAATACGGTTTGACCGAGGAGCAAGTGCAGTATGAAGGCTCCTATACGCGGTTTTGGGCGTTCATTTGTAAGATTTGGAGGGTTAAACCAGATCATTATCTCGCTTTATACTCGGTGATGGGCACACTGATTAGTTTGGTGGGATTCTGCCTTCAGTTCAGTGGATTGAGATCATTACGTAAGCTCTCTTCTATCAATCAGCTCTGATTTACAATTGAATTTGCACTTGCAGACTTCATCGTGTCGATTTTGCAGCTTGTGGCGACTATCTTTATGACCGCAGTCAGAGCTTGGCTCCGTCGTGGACTAACCGAACATCCAACTAGCCACAAGTTGCGAAACCAGTTTGAACTAGACTGGTTTTCCATACGATTTGTTGCGCATGCGGACGGACCCTGGCAAGGGCCAGTGTTGGAGATAGGAAGACCTAATGAAATTGTGGACGATACCAACGGTGGTGCCAAGGCAGTAACACTTGATCAAGTTGGTAGTGACGGTAATGAGGCTGGTAGGGCGGAATTGCCAAGTAATGTCCAGATTCATGGAGGGGTAGAAAAACACCTAACCAAGAATCAGCAGATGTAATGGACAGTGGGGTGGTGAAAAGTGAGGATATTAATGATAATATGTGGGATATTGCTTCGGTCACGCCATTTAAGCAACATCAGGGAATATGGTATGAGAAAAATATTGCCGCCAGCCAGCCAGGGAGCGCAAAGAGAGTTCTCGAAGTTCGAAAACGTCTCAAAACACTGTGTGGATGGCAGGGCCCAGCGACAAACCATGCAATTTCAGTTTGCACGGCAATCCGTATCGTCCTGGAACAACTTCCCCTCGACAAGGACATTCGAACACGAACCAGATTTTCTTGGACACTCTGTACCAGATGGAAAGGAACGGAAGAAGCCATTACACTCACTGTCAACAAGGACAACAACAACCGGTGGAATGTAGATGAGAACCTAATGGAGGGCGTTATCTCACTATGTCTTTTAGCACATGAAACCAGGATGCAAGACCCATCCTCGAACCTCTCCACTGAAACCATCCCCGCCGAAAACGCTATTGTTATGGCCGAAGCAGCTGATTCGGAACCCACTTCCACAACTCGTTCAGGCGAGTGGTTACTACAACCGGATCAGCATATACGAATTCTAGGTTCCTTTTCTTCAGCCTCACAGTCAGCATTCGAGTGGTGGATCAAGGACAAACATGGTAAAAAGGCAAAAATCTTCGTCAAAACCTTGGATGCGGCATGGCTCGAGAAGGGGTACCGCAGTTTGAGTTTGAGTTTGAGTTCGAGCCAGGGCCTTGGCCAGAGCCCGAGCATGAGCCAGCACCAGGGAGGAGCGAGCAGAGGAAGTCTGGAGCGAAGGAAAGGAATATATGGGGAGGGAGCGGAGCGGCAGGGGGCAGGCAAGCAACGGCTTTAGCATCAACCCACCCACCCGCACCAGTGTTTAAGTTTTATTTGTTTAGACTCTACACCTAGCGAAAGGCTTTCGGCCCGGAACGGGAGAGTCCGGGAGGTGTGGCGGCCGCACCGGCGGCCTCCACCCCCCCGAAGCGGCAACCTCATTGACATTTCGTTTTTCGCATCGTTTCGTTTAAGATTGCCTTGTTTTTGACGCGTTGCTTTCAGTTCGAAGATTTTGCAAAGGTTCTGTACGCATAGAATGAGACTCGGAGGAAGAGCTGGCCCACTAGTTGGCAGCCTGCAGGCTTTTCTTAGCGGAACTTAGCCTAAACAGAATATTTTGTTCGAAAGATTCTCTGCTGCCTACACTAAGAAAGTCTCCAAAGTACGAAACATAAACCTTATCCAACTCAATCATCGTAGCCCTGCCATTGCCGTATTCCATCCATCAACCAGACCAAGGCAAATGCAGGCTGATGCATGCCGATGCAGGCTTTTAAATCACGTGCAGGCCGCCGCTACCGCAGGCCTTCAGAATAGAGGCCGCTAAAAAGCCAGGCAGCCGGGCGGGCCGCTTAGGAACACTGGGGCCGCCACGGTTTTGACATGGTGTATACGGTCCAAGAGATCACTCGTATGTCACCCTAAGTCTGTGTCTTACCTTTGCTAAGACCCTGATGGGTGTTTTCTTTAGTAATTTTGCGTCCAAACTTTCCAATCCGAATGTTGTAGTAGAAATTTGTGGGATACATGCAGAATATAGTGAGTGGTATATCTTTTTATCATTGGGTCAAAAATCGATATCACCCTTGAAGCAAGACAACAAGATGGGACATAAACCAGATGGAAGAGGAAGATATAAAAGAAGCAAAAGAATTGTTGGAAAGGCTGATGGGAGTACGGAAATCTTGTTGGAAAAGAGTGCAATTCCAGAGCTGCAAGAGAAAGCAATTGTGATCAGAGTAAGGGCGAGTACGCCCGAGTATGGCTCCATACTCGAGAGTAAGAGTAGATACGGTTGCACACGAGAATAGGTGATAAAGTAGAGTAGTCATTAAGTATGGTAGTAAGTAATATAATCGCTGGAGTGCAATTGGCACTCCTGTGTAGTGACTATATCCTGGGCACTTACCCGGCCAACGGCCGGCGGCCATTACAATCAGAGAAAGTCCCAACAAGGTGCTAAATCAGAAGGCCAAACAACTCAGGGTATACACCAGATCAAAGCAATGGGGGAGTCAAACAATAAAAAACAATGGTGGAGCCAAACAATAAAAAATAACTGGAGGATTTGGAGGGACTGGAAAAGCAAGACAAGAGCAGGGGAATCAAGTGAAAATGAAGTTAGAGAAGCAGGAAAAGATCTTGAAAAAACAATGAAAGCGGAAAACAATGACATGTTGAATATATTGTGGGTAAATGGACCCTTTTGTGCATATAGAAGTGAATATGATTGGTGATGCAGACAAAGTCTCACTAAAAGATAACTATGCAAGCAACCCACAGTACTATACTAATGGGGCAGAGCTGCACTTTAACCTGACCACCTGCATCGCAACCATCTCCAATCATCTTTGAAAAATGTACTACAGAAACAAAACACCCTGAATAAAAACAAACATACCTCAGCAAAGTCGCTTCGACCATCCATACCAAAAGCAGATATTGGGGATTTTCCATTTTGCTGCTACAACTGAAAAACCAACAAATAAATTACAAAATTGTTTCTCCCCAAAATAAATAAAACTTGCTTCTTATACCTGCTTGAATCTCGCTTTCCTTTTTGCCATTGGCAGCACACCTATTTCCTTCCAATATTACTTCACTGTCCCTTTTGCTTTTCCCATATTTTTCTCCAACACCAATGTATTATCCTTCTCATCCCATCCTTTCCTGTTCACTTCGTATTGCCAATTGATTCATCTCAGCTTGTGTGGTCATTTGCAAGTCTCTTCACGATATAACTTGTGACTTGATGACTTGTCCATACCAGTGGAGGTCGCAGACACCAAGCCACTCTAGAATGGGCTGTATAGCCAATGTTTAACCTGCTGATATGAACAGTATTATGGATTGTGATACTATTTTGAAGATCTACTTGAAAAAGCATGTGCTATTTCAAACAGTATATGGAAGAATTATAAGAATACTTGGCAAGTAGAACATTGTTATATCAATTGGCTTGATTATGTGGCACCAAGCATTGCAAATGATGTATAGCCATTTTATTTGAGTTTTGAGACAGACTATTCATTTCTGGTTGAAACACTATTGACAGAAGCAGCTTTGCCTGTGTGATTCAGCCAACTTCATTTCAGTATTCTGTGGTGAAGAATATATTGTGGTCTGATTCAACCCCAAGTGGCACAGTGAGCAGGTGGACAATATCATCAATGAATATGCATACAAAAGCCATTGCATTGATTACTTCATTGCCTGCTTGCTAATCTGCTGACTTTGCTATGTAGGTTACAAACATTACAATATAGTCATGGCTATTTGCAGTGATCGGCAGGTTAGTTTTAAAGTCAATGCCGATTGTTTGCTGATAGCCTTGAGGTATTGGAAGTGGTCACAGGAGTGCCAGGCATTTCCCGCTCCAGTGATGGGTTCAATGGCATAAGTCGCAGCCTGCAACATGTTGTTGTTTATCTTGCCACATTTTCTTTCTGAAATATTAACCTTTCTCATGCACATGTTTGATCAAAACCAAAGTATTACCCAGCTAGTGTGTCATGAGCCTTATGGAGAATTAATTACATTGTCATCTTTGGAATACATAGCCATCCCTGTTTCGCATTCCTCCCAGCCTCTCCTTCTTCCACCTTCCCATTGGCCATTGTATCTTCTACTTCATGGATCTTCATTACCCTGGTGTCTTCTTCTGCAATCATGTGCCATGGCATTGCATGTTACTCTGACTCTTCTTTGACTTCCCTTTCTTTTGTTCTTGTTTCTTTTTCTTTCAGTTTGTCCTTGTTTCTTCTTTTCTGTCCTTCTTTCTGGCTTTTATTTCGTCTTTTCTGTGCTTTTTCTATGCCCTCATTTCTTTATCTCTATTATTTTTCCTTGCCCTTGCATTCATCTCCACCTCTTTCTTTTCTAAGTCATCATGTAACCACAGTAGGCCATTCTCTTCCAAATGGCACTGTGATACTGAGACTCATGATTTGCACTCCTTGATTCATATGGCGGGTGGTGGAGGACACTGATTTGGGTTGGTCAAAAAATTTACAATATACCTGAATGATTGATTCTCATGTATGTCTATCTCGATGTTATCAATCCATTGTCCTGCCACCATGACTTCAAATGCCATTAGATTACAACGCTCCCATCATAAATCTGAACAGACGGATAACATATCTACGACCAAATTCTAGATACCCAGAATATGTTTCACCACACCATCGAAATTCTGGAGAACTGTCAGAATATCTGTTGGACAAATGGTGAAGTGTGGTCACGTGAGAATCGAATCTAAGGTCACATAGCTTCCGTGTACCGAAATGTGGCTGCTTGGCCCCATATTGGTTGAACTTCCAGTGCAATTTTGTAACTCAGATGGCCAAGAGTTCCCTGACATTTCCAGGATATTGCATGTTTCGACTGTGTAATTTATGACGGAAATAACCCAATACATTCACTGCGTTTTCCTGAACTGGGCAGAGCACTGTTCCAACAACATATTAGCTAGTATCAATATGCAGAAAATGGTTTACTTTGGGGTCCAGTACAGCAAGAACTGGTACATGGCAAAGTGTCATCTTGAGGACGTCAAAAGTATGCTGGATATCATTGTCCCATGGACATGGATTGTGCAAGACGTTCCTGGGCTCTGCAGATTGCCAGCAAATGTCTCATTTACCATCAAATGACGTTGCAATGGAATAAGACAGTATCGTGATATGAGTGTAGTGTTTGATGAATTTCCATTAGTGTCTGTTGTGGCCCAGAAAGCCTCTGATATCCTTACTGTTTCCAGTTAGGGGCCAATCCATAACTGTATGGGTTTTGTATTCTTGGGCATAGATGGTGTCCTTGTCAATATCACAGCTCCAGAAGTCGACTTTCTAATGCACCCAGGGGCATTTTGCATGGTTGGTCTTGAGACTATATGCAACCCCCAAGGTCAGCACTTTGAAAATATATATGATCTGTTCTGCCATGGTATGACTGCAAATCATAATATTGTTATGGTATATGACAATGAACTTTATTTTCATTGTCTGTGGAATACCATACATCTTTTGAATCAAATGACTCAGTTTCTTCGCCAGTCCAAACTGAATGACTCACTACTTATATAAACCACTTGTGGATCAGTAGTCCATCTTTTGTCAATCGGCTGCTGTGATACAAATTGAATAATAACTGGTTGCCCAGTCCAATTCAATGAACCAGCAGAAGCCATCCATAGAGTAGAGAAAATCTGTGATATGTGGCAGGGAATAATTGTCATTGACAGTTATTGTATTTAATGTACAATGATCGATGCACATATTCAATATATCATTGCACTTGGATATAAATGATACTGAGAAGATGAAATTTTTCAAAGACGACTAGATGCAACCGCTGCCAATTGCTTTGTTCATTTGTCTGCCAAGCTTATCTTCGGTGGGTGGAGAGATTGTATGCAGTGAGCAGCATAAAATGTTGCAATTTAGGTTTGTTTTCAATTCGAAATCAGCCTGTCTTTCTTTCTGCGAATTTGCATCAGTAGGTTTGCCTAATAGGTCTTGGAATTCTGCAGCCATTTTTTAAATCTCTCCACGTGGCTTGTTCATGGGATAGGCATCACCAATCCCACCATGGTACACTTTGAACAAAAAGACCACTGTCAATGAGAGGGCTGATATGTTTTGAGTTCAACCTTTCTTACAATGTGGATATATATCAATTTGGCCTTCCCCACTATGCTTTCATTGATGTCCAAGCAGTGCAAGGCCTGTAGGTGAAGTACTGTGCCATGCCCTCTGTTTTCCCCAAGGTTATTGGTGATTCACATGATGTTGTTGTCATGGTCAATTTGATAATGGCGATGTATATTGTGCATCCATCTTTTGCCTAGCATGATATCAAAACCTTCGACACCATGGACCATATATTCCACATCATGGACATATGGCAAACCAAGTGGTACTTTCAATTCGACTGGTTAGTATTTCTCTATACCATTCTCCGTATCGATATTGGTTGCCTCTACAATCAGCCATTCTTTGTTTTGTTTATTCAGGTTGGCCTGTTGACATCTCAGCATATGAAGAGTTCTCTGACCAATGTAATACTCCAATGTACTATCATCCTTCACAACTCTGCCATCATTGCGGCTCCACTATCCTCACTTGGTATGGTATGGTATTTTGCCATTAAATCGCAGCAAGTCAATGCCTGTGTTGTCTAGTTTACTGTCTTGGAAGTCATACAAACTTGTGAAAAACTTGAATAGACTATCTGGCACATGCTTGCCACCCTGTTTGACAATACTGTATATGATTGTGTTGTTATATGAGGTTCAGCCACAGCAACTGACCTGCATTGACTTTTCCCACCTCAGAGTTGAAATATGAAAGACTGGTCAACCGGCTATCCGCCTTGTTATCTGTTACCTGCGGAACTCCTTGCAGCTTGGCTAGCTGTCCACCCCCTTTCTGACCAGTCAGCATATGTTCAATTCTTAAATCGTTTGCAAACAGCCAGACTTAGCTTTTGTGATATCATTGCTGACGAAACCCATTTCCAATATCTTCTTTAGCAAGTTGTGGTTGGGCAATTGCGAATGATCTGAACAGCTTGACTGCTGGTATTGCAGGTTAGACCATCATCTCTGTCTGTGCCTGTAGTGCCTATTGAATTGCCTTTTTTGGATTCCATTGTTCCAGCTGAAGCTTGTGTATTTGTGTTTGCATTGGAGGCATTGTGGGTTGAGCCTTGATGAGAGACATGTTCAATGCGGCAAGGAGCTCTATGCGCTGCTCAAGGGTTGGAGTCCTACTGCACATTCCAATATACTCGACTAAGTCTGTCTATGCTCCCTGGAATTCCTTTGTAATTTTATACCCATAGGTGTGAGCTAAAATTTGGGTGAAGATTTGCTGTTGGGGGTCAAATTGTGACTGAAGGAGATGGAAATTGTAATGGCGGCCGGGTAACCGCCCAGTATATAGTCACTGCGCGGGAGTGCAATTGCACTCCAGCGATAATCTTACCTGCATACTACTCTATTATATTCATATATCTACGTTTGCAACTGTATCTACTCATATACTCTTATATGAGGCCGTACACGGATGTATGCTCTTATACTATGATCGCTCTTCATTAATTTGATACGTTTCGCTCACAGGATTTCATGAATTACCCCATTTCAACGCGTGGCGACATATCCGAACGAGAAATCATACCAATTTGAGAGCTACCAATTGCATAAGCGGAGTTTTGATAGGTATACCCAATTGCGGTTGACGGTAGCAGAGATGATTTCGAGTTGATTCCGGAGGCCAATCAGCCAGAGAAGCGTCAACGACCAAGTCAGTCGAGGTCGATCACCATGATTTCATAATAGGAGAACTTGAAGGCTACCAATCGCGAGCCATGAGATCGGATAAGTTGCCATCCACTTGTGTCAATTGACGATTACAGGAATGATTCCGGAGGCTAAGGGACCTGAGAGACGCGTCACCGGCAATGCTGAAACCGGTCGTACTCCAGAGATTCCCTCCAACTTCGTCCGACGAGCGCAATCGTATGCGAACTTTCGAGACGAGTCAGATACTATCGACGGCAGTCAATTGATCGTGAAGCACTGGCGAAGCCATAATTCAAGAACCCCTGAACGCGTTAATCTTCGACAATCAAGCACACCGCGAGGTCAATAAGGCTACAATTGCACAAGCGAAGCCGAAAACCTTTCGATTTACCGGCGAAGGCAATGATTACGTCGGAAACATTACGAATGCTGCCTGGAGTTTTCAGCAGTGGTTATGGAAGTCTTACAAGATCATAAACGGCTTTACAGATTACGCTATTACATACGATTGGAAAGAGCCACGGAGGCATACAGAAGCTACAGCTCTATGTTTAAGATAATGGAGCAGCGATCGCAGATCGTGCTACAACTCCGAATGGGAAGTATAACCCCCGAAGTTTCTAAATTGGCTAGCAGGTACAATTCGAGATTACCATTATCAATTGTCACGATTAGCACTAGATTGGACGACCAAATTGGATCGTTGTCAGGGGAGGAAGCCATCAGTGCCAACTCTATTATTTAATTTGGTCGAACAAGTCAAAGAAACCGTATCGCCAGACGAGCGAATACAGATATTTGCCCATATGATGGCATACGATGCGGATTACTACGAATACAATGGAGATGATTTGATTTATTGTCGGGAATCTGAGGATCCACGGGGCTATTGGAGGGACCGTCTGGGCAGCAGCGGATTCCGCATGAATTTAACGTGCGAGGAGGTTCAATTGATACTTATCGTATCCCCAAGTGGGAATGGACGATGTTTGGTTGTCAGACAGTCCCAATCGGGTGAGACAAGTATGTGATTCGCTGAGGCTTATTCGCTGAGGCTTATTCGCTGAGGCTTATTCGCTGAGGCTTATTCGCTGAGGCTTATTCGTTCAAATGGTGGCAGCCGCGGTGGACGCACTGTTGAGCTGGTGTCTGGGTTGCCTTGGAACAAGTCCAGGAATCCTGACATCGACTTGCAAACGCATTCGACTTTTGGCTCTGCGAACCCCAGGGTGAGCGGAAGAGGTGGCAGTGGACCGGGTAGACCATCAGGAATGCCCCGGGAATGTACCTGGATCACGGCTAGGGAGGAGGCGCGTTCCGAAGGAGGCTGTACTCCATATATATATATACAAATACTTGGTGCTACTGCTTTAGACGATCTATTGGCCAGGGGGGGTCGTCGATGGACGTTCTTCCTAAGAGTGGGAGTTCGTACAGGGCTGCTGGGAGCGACCATGGAAGGCATCATTGATGGTCAGTGAGATAGGCCCCCGGCGCTGGATGGGCGAGCAGGGAGCAGCGGCGGTTGTTGCGGCACAAGGGTTACCAACAATGCTTGACTTGAATGACTGCTACCGGCTCGCCGAGTCAAGAATGGAGTATCTGGACGGCGGGGCTTGGCTCTTCCATGGGCGAACCATTTTAAATCCAGGCTCCTGGATTCCGCAACATCTACCGCTCCATATTTTGCACATACAATTAGCTACCACACATATTGAGTAGTTATGGAGTCATACAAACCCCTACGGACATCAGAAACGAGTTTCACATATGATAAGAATCGCCATCGAGCATTCCGATTACCGGCGGAAGTGTCGAAAAAGCACTCGAAACGCTGAATGCACCGATAGTGCTGCGGAGGCTATGCAAGCCACATACGACTTACGAATTGTTTACCGCAATGAATTACCTCTGAATTGATGAAAAGACGATCGAAATGATGGTCGACGAAAAGAAGATTTTCCAGCAGACAGACTAGGAGCGACTGTAATAGTCATCATAGCATAATGAGGAATTCTTTTGGTGGTTATGATCGTACGAGCCTAGTGCTCAACAAAGGTCTAGGTGCAGAACTGCTGCCTTATGGTGGCGTGCAGTGGTATTCCCGAAATAGCGTGGGATAAGATCGCGTGCTCAAGAGCAGGATCCTGGATTTGGACTTAGAGATCCCATGCCATATGGACAGGTCGATGAGTGGGTATTTTCTAAGGATGGACGTTATGTCACCAGATGGATTACAGGAGTGCGATGAGAGATAACGGTCGTGCGAAAGCCGACTTTAACTACATAGAGGTCAGTTATGAAGGCCTTTAGAGAACTTACAGAGCTGCAGGAGAAGCCATGAAATGTGGACCGTACGAGTGCAAATTAGCATAATCTGGAAACGAATTTTCGGAGACGGATGGTCATGGACGGATTAACAATTTATTGGAGTTCGAATTGAGGACGCCAAAAAGGCTGACATAGAGGCAAATCTAGCCAATGGGTTTATTCAGCGGTCATCACCGCCGGCGGCGGCGCCGATTCTCTTTGCAAAACAAAGAAGGATGGTGGCCTAAGACTTTGTGTCGATTACCGTGCGCTTATCTTACCGTCGGCGAAGATTCGGTATCCCGTTCTGTCAATCTCAGAGATGCTTGTCTGTGTGTGAGGCCACGATATTCACGATGCTGCATCTCCGCGGTGCTTATAACTTCATACAGGGAGAAACGGCTGGATATGTATGACAATAAGTCTATATACTTATATGGCGAGGCGAGGTTACGTTTGAAACTCTTCCCCCTTTTAAGAAGCTTTATTTAGATGACAAGCTACGAGACTAGCAATCGAGTGCAGATTTGCAGATCTGAAGATTTGGGACATACCGATGAAATGATTGGAATCAAGATCCCGGCTATGATCTAGAGATATTGACTTATCGAACCACGAAGGCAAATGGAGGAATTAGAATCGACACGAGGATTGATACGTGGATCAGCATCAGAATTGGAGTCGTTGACAGAGCTCCGACCAACAAGAGGGGGATAACATTACCGGATATTCAGAAACGACCCTTACTGGAAACGATTACAGCACAGGCAGTGGTGGCATGATGCCCCCTCACGAAGATGTACACCAGAGAAGTCAACGGTTACCGACGATTTATCATGGAAACGAAGCCTTCCGATGGGGCTACCGGCATACAGTCGAGATGGCTACCGGATCAGATATATTAAGGCTCAATCAAATGTCATACAGAATGACCGAGTTTACGAAGCTGTCTATCGAGACGTCGATATCAGATGTCAATATCGAGATGTCAATACCGAGCAGAGGAATCTATGGGACCATGGCAATCGGCCTGGAGGAGAGGCACCAAACTCTCCGAAGAAGCCTGCTGGAGGCCGAAGCCCGTTAGACGAAATACGCCGACGGCAAAGAGATGTTCAAGGTCAGAGATACGGGTCATTAAGCAGCACGGAATGTGCATCTTATCGGAATGTGCACCTCATCGGAATGTGCGGCATAATGGAAGCACACCTACACAGGATTAAGAGGACGGCAGAAGAAGCTCCCGGTTAGACGTACGAAGCTACAATACAGGCTTCTGGGAGCACAAGTGCGAGAGTGCGAGAGTGCTGGAGGACATTGACGTGGTAGGTATGATCTTCATATGACATGCTGACAAGTTAGATACATCGGAATGGGATGTGAGCTTATGCTCCTGATCGAATATATATATGAGGTTGCCGCGATGCGAGCTTCCTGGAGTTTGCAACAGTGCAACAGCGCTGGAATTACATGTGGGTTCACGAACTCGGAAATCTGGAGATATACCAACGAACGATTCCCTCTGCGAGTGGAAGCATACTTAATCACATTGTGAGTAAGACCTTATATGGCACACTAATGAGTTAGATACCGCAACTTGAACGAACATGTACAAGCGCATGTCGGTATATGATGACTACATTCAAGGGCTGGACGAAGCCGACACGAATCAACCAGCCACCATGGGATCTGAAGCCGAACGGTAACCAATAGTCAAAGATGAAGAAAAATCCGGATAGCCGATATACGAGTCAATCTGGAGCTAATCAATGAGACATAGAATTAATGCCAAGCAAGGAGGCTATCATCGACGAGGTCTGCCGTGGGATTGGAAGTTCGGATTTGGAGAGCTGGAAGTGAACTTGAGAATACATTTGGGCATGCCCGCGGAGGTGGCTTGCTGGCCCACTACAGAAGTGTTCTTGGATGTTCGGAACCATAAACTCGAATGCGTACTCGAAGGTTTACATGATGGTGTACTCGGATCTGAGCTTCACCTGGAGCCGATGGAAGCATGGACTGCAGTTCAGCAGCTTCAATCAAGATGAGTATACCCATTGAAGTCAATCAACTGCTGCAGAGACCATTCCGGGACGAATCAAAGACCTAATTGGCCGAGGTGGCCACCCTGGAGACTCTGAAACGAGTTCAACGTGAGAAATTATATACGATCGATCGATGGCGGGAGCCAATGATGACATACGCTCCACCGAGCCGTTACTACCGAGAGCAATGGCTTGGATTCGGAGCAATTGGAAGTCCGCTTGGATATTCGGAAATATGGACTTGAATGTGGACTTGGAACGATGCCTGCTTCAGCAGCGGGCTTGGATTCGCGGACTTGGATTCAGAGAGGAGGGCTTGGAGGATTCGGGGTGAATTTGGAGGTTTTCTTCTCTTCTCTTCTCTCATTGGATCTCGGCCCAGTATAAATGGCGTCGGCACAGGTTTTTACCACCTACCACTGGAGGTGGAGTTTCCCCGTGCGCCGGATCCACCGAAAGGTCACCCCTGAGCGGTACCGATCGGTTGCGGGATTTATGAGGCCGTATGAGAGCGTACGAGTCTGGATCATTACTTCTTTCTCTTTTAATATACGGGTATGGCTATGGCAGCCCTGGGGGTCTGCAGCTAGAGGGGGGGATGATGTAATGGCGGCCGGGTAACCGCCCAGTATATAGTCACTTCGCGGGAGTGCAATTGCACTCCAGCGATAATCTTACCTACATACTACTCTATTATATTCATATATCCACGTTTGCAACCGTATCTACTCTTATACTCTTATATGAGGCCGTACACGGATGTACGCTCTTACAGAAATGTGCATTAAACTCTGTAACCCATTCTCCCATCTGCAGGCTCAGCTCCTCCTGTTTGCATGTGACCAGGTCTATGGTATTGGACAGGATGTACAGGGCTTGCAGCTCAGTACAAAAGATGGACCATGTGATAGGGGTGCTGATTGGGAAACGATACATAGCCCAGATGTCTGTGTTGTCTTTCTACTCTAGCACTGCTTGCTTACCCCAACCCATTGTCCGACTCATCTGGTAACCTGGGCTTCATTCTTGAAGTGTCATTCAGAATAGAATACACAGATGGAGGAATCATCCAGAGATCATTGGCGATTATACATTTGAAGGTGGAATGACTTAGTCCAGATGCCACCGCTATAGGATGTGCCAGAGGTCAGTCTGAAAGATTTACAGATTCCCGATGAGGTTGGGGTTGATTCAGAGACAATATTGGCTGCCAGAGTAGCGGATACTTGGTTACTTCTAAATTGTTGAGTGATGCAGATAAATGCTTTCAACTTGGATTGAAGCTTGCTTTTCTTGGAGGAGAGATTTTGGAAATGGTACAGCTGCATAATGTTAGCAAGCTGGAGCAGTGTGATTGTGGTCAGGTGGGCGGTGTGCTTCATTGGCTGGCGTGCCAACCTGCCATTCTTAAGCCCCCTGTGCATGTTGGTAGTATGACACTTCTTGATCCAGAGCACTTCTTCCAACTCATCCATGTCTTGGTGAGCCACTGTCAACTCTTCGTTCTGGCCTTGAACAGGCTCAGCAGCCTCCAACTCCTCAACTTTAGAAGCCAAACTATCATTGAGTTTACATATGTTGGCGAAATTTTTGGCTTGTTCAAGGCTTTCAAACGGACCAGCATCAATGATCTCTAGCTCGACGTGCATGGTAGACTTGATACAGTTGATTGCTTGGTCAGACGAGTGCCCTGGGTCATTGTCAATTATGTTCGGTTCTGTCGTAACATATTCTGCCATGTGAAGTTCTGCCGAATCCAAGCCGGTGGTGCCCAAGATTGTAAACTTGCTGCTGAACCAGATTGACTCGGCCTGGGAGAATCGGTGCATACAGCTGACATCATGTGCGTTAACTGTGTCATGCATAGCGGTAATGGTTATCAAGTTGGATGACACATGCAATATATCCAAGCTGCTGGCATTCCACTGGTTCAAGGGTAAATCCGGTGAGTCAACCATCATGGGTGGTATTTTCGATTGCTTCCAATTCCCATTAGGCTGTCAGCAGCCAAATATTGCTACCAATGTTCATAAATGGTCCCATTTGTATATGTAGAGGTAAATGTTATAGGGGATGCAACAGAAGTTTTGCTAAAGCTAACTATGTATGCAACCCTCAGAGCTGCACCCTAATACAACCACTTGTATTTATCCTTGCAGCCGGTAGTTGAAAAACAAGTCAAGAGGGAACTAAAGTAAACGAACAAGACAATGGTCTCAAGCATCATTGAATGAAAGAAAAATGATTGTAACTTCCTGAAATGAAAAGCCATAATTCATTGGACATATGGGTTTTCCTGAACTACTGCAGAATAATGAGTGCAAAGTCCAGCAAGAAAGATCCAGCTATTTAGAAATCAAAAGACTATGTAGTACTGTTTATACAAAGCAGTAGATATTTGGCAGATCCAGATACAGTATATTATCAAATAATGAAACATATATAGGAATTCAATGCAGTAAGGATGACCATGTTAGTCAAAATGACAATACCATATGAATACTATTCAAAAGTATAGAAAACAGTCATAGGAGTTATTATATCAAATCAAAAGCTTTTAACTAACATATTGCCAAGGCCTACATGGTCATCACACTAGAAAATTTCTCAGAAAAGGTGGTCGAGATGGCACTAACATAATTCACCGCGAAACTGCTCATCACTGGAAAACCAATCACCTTCCGGTGATATTTAATTAGTCAAATCACCAGTCTTAATCACTCTCCGTGACTTTTAAACTACTGGACGTTGACTATTCACCTCTTTTCCCCAGTTTCCATTCTCTAGGGCCTCAACTGGGCACTGTATACATTGAACATATATAACAGAGCCCTCCTCCCTCCCGCTTTTCTTATCATCCCACCCCCCTCCATCTATAATATCATTTTCCTCATCCTCCCAATTACTAAAACACTCAGTATCCACTATTTTTGTATCTATATTCTACTTTTCCCAAAGTTTGGACCCTTTGAGTCCCTTTCTGGCTGGTGCTGGGTTAGCTGCAGCCGTATTCTGGTGATTTTTGATGTTGGTTGCTTTGTTGTGATTAATTCTTTCTCTCTCTTGTGTTGGTTGCCCCACATCCTCAGCAGTATATACATGAGCTTTTTCAAGGGGGCTTCAATCTGTAGCTGCAACTGCAGTAGTATCCTTGGCCCCAGAACAAAGAAATCTTACAATTTCCTCCTCCAATTCTTTTCCTGCAAGTAGCCTCTGGGTAGATGTTCCCAGCTGACCTATGAGAGACCTGAGATTTGGACAAGAAGGTGTTTGACAAGTGACAAGGTGCATTGCACTGTGTGCTAGTCTGCTAACAGCTCTGGGCTTTTGGAGAGTTTTAATTTGAACAGCCGAGACAGAGCTTGGCAGTGTATCTTGCTGAGTGATATTCTGCAATAGGCACTCAAACACTTTGTGTAAATTTCAAAGGCCAATCCCAGTCACATCGAATGCACTCATGATTTTCTTCGGTTGGTATGCTACAGCCTGTGCATGTGTAACAAGTATTACACCTGGTATGATTGCTGCAGGGTCATATATGATAACCAACAATTTCCCTCATTAGATGTCATCAGCATTCACCTGTGTCGCATGTCACAGCCGATCTTTTCGGATGGCAAGCCAATGAACACCCAGACCATCGATAAGCAATGATGGCTAAGTAATGGCCATGGTCGGTTTTGCTCCCAATTGCCCATAACATATGGACAGCCAATAGACAGTTGAATGGTATTGGTCAAAGAAGCTGACAATCGCTGAGAACAGACGGACAGCCACCAACCAGATGAATTGCGACAGCCAGCAGCTGACAATCTAAGATCATGTGCCGTTTCTGCACCGCGAAGCTGCTCTCAATCCAAAGAGGCCCATTTGTCTGGAGGTCATCTCATTGCAAAATTACCACTGGCTTTAAGGTATGTTATGAAGAATACCGATAGTCCGATGATAATCTAATGATTATAATAACAATTGAGGATCGAAAGATGGAAGACTGGGGTGGTTACAAATCAGCAGGTATTGGCTTGAAGGTGGTTATGGTGCTGAGCTCTTGAGAAAGATATCGATGGAAGTAGTTGTTAGGAGCCAGGACAAAGATATGGAGACCTTGGGTTCTTTGAGGGTAGAAAGGCATAATCAACCTTCTCAGGAAGGAGCACAAGCATTACCAATATACACGATTGAGGAAACCTGCTCTGTTCACTCAGATTGTTTTAGTGATTACCACATCCCGATTGAAGCTCCTCATCTACATTCAAAACAGTCCCGAATTCTGTACGGATTCTCTGTGGCAGGGTAAACCTGGAGTAACACTTTCGGTATTACAACAACTCTATTGAAACACTTGTTAATGGAATAAACTGCACTTCCAGGAGAGTATCTACTTATGTAATTGCCCCTGCTAAATGACATTGCGTCCCGTTCACTGTCATAAATCAAACATTTTGCTATAACAGCGTGACAATGTACCAAAGAGACCGATATCTAGTGGCGGTACACTAAGTGTGGAGCATGCTGGAAGCCATATAGGGTGTATATCACTTTTAGGAAAAAAATTCAAAAGCAGCCATTTCAAATATGATCTATGTCCATCATGAATGGGAATACGTAGCCGTTGCTTAGTACTTCAGCATTCAGTATGAGGAGAAAAACATTTTATTGGTAGCTATACTTGAGGTGTGAATTTTTCAAAGTTCATTTCTACCCATTCCAACCCAATTTGGTTGTTGGTCCAGCACTTGGATGACCAAGAAAGGTAGCCTACTCTTTGGTCTAAACCAGAGCATACCATCCTAGTATATGCTTTGTACCCATATAAATATTCATGGATGGTATAACTTTACAAGCTTCAGATATACACTCTATAACTGTAACCATTTCGTACATTCTATTCTGACTACACTGGGGATTCCTTTGGCCTCAACAGCAGATAACCTTGACTTTCAATGCTTGATCAAGTATGAACCCCTGTTCATCTATTTTGTAAATGTTTTCTGTATGAGCATTGAGCTTTCTAATGAGTTTTTCCATCTGCAATACCAGTTGTTTGTTGAAAATATTAAAGTTTACCGAACAAACTTGACTGGCCAAAGATGTCTGTCAGGATGACAAGATTATTAGCATTTGCCCTCTGGCGATTCAGCCACTGACAAAAGTTGCTACAAATACCAGGATATCAATTTAGGAAGTGATCAATTCAGTGTTTGCCCAATTGGTGGTGACATTGTGGGGGTAGTAGAAATAGTGCAAATTTCTCAATCATCTTCTCTTGCAGTGGGTATCCAAAGTCATCCAAAGCTTCACCAAATCATACAATGAATTTCTTATCCTCAGAAGTACACAGCTGGTCTTGCTCATAGCTTTACTGTGAGGGTGCGTTGTTCTGAGACAGTCTTGCAGAATACCATTGCCAATGCTGTGAGTTGAGCCTGCTGTGCTGATAGATATGACCAAACCACTGAAATGTGCATATTTGACTTTCCAGAAGACATTGTTTCAATCAGCAGCTGTTTCTCTGGGCTTCACTCTGCCCATGGTTGCAATGATGAAGTGTCACAGTGATGATCAAGTTGAGCAAGAGGGTGAATATGAACTCCTGTTTATGTAGTTGAGGGGGCTTGCATGCGAAATTGGGTTATTGGATTCTAGGTCATAGGCAGTGAGACTTGAAAATATATGAGCAATGAAAATTGCCTAGGTCTCTGAAAGATACTGACGACTCCAGAATTGCAAGTACCATTGCAGCAAATGAAGATCAGTAATGAATCAAATCAGGAGGATAGGGCAGAAAATAATAGAGCTAACCAAGGGGGTAAACATAAGAGGAGTATTGTTAATAGTTATAAAGAAAACCTTTCGCAGTATTGTAAAGGGAATTGTATTCGAAGGATTAATAGATATAGCATTTGAGGTGAATAAGTGTGTACAGATGATATGCTTTATGTGAGAAAGACAAATGATTATGAAAATGAATAGCAAGTAGAAAAGAGCAATAGATGTAGTTACAGAAGGCCCACTGGCATCTGAAGTGCCATCTATATGGTTGTTAATATATATATTGAAGTTATTCAATCAGGAAAAGATTTCCACCAATATAAATATGATTTGAACCTACATGAGTGATGTTTGCCGTAATCATATGGCATGTATTCATAGATGGCAACCGTCTGATAGTCATATAAATGGCAATAGTTGGAGTTGTTAGTAAAACAGTAAGTTAGGTCAGTCCTGTTGGCAATATAGTGTTATAATTTAGCATTCTTTCCTTTGGTCGATCACCAATTCATAGTTGCTCAAACCCCACATTATAGAAATTCTATCAATCTATTTTGTTGCCAAGTTATATACCATCATATATGTATCTTTCAAGGCTGATTTGATATGGCTCTACATTTCTATATCATCAAGCAATCTCCATATGTTTGTATTGTTACATGGATTGGAAAAACAGTCAGCACTATTATACAGTACTTGGCAACCATGACATTATATTCCCAGAAAATTACAACTGTTTTCTTTGGAACAGGACATGTCTGACAGAGACTTGTATCAGTACGGTGGTATGTAAACAATACTGGTCATTGTATTGACCCACCCAGAGGTAGCAGTAGTTTGCATAGTAGTGAATTATTCACCGACAACTTGAATTATTGTATTTATTCATCGAGAATGAGTCTTACTTGATATCTTTCAATTCTTGTGGAGACCTAAGGTCTTTGTAGCTTGGACGTCACTTCTAACAGCCAAGGCGGCATATTGGAAATTGGATTCTAGGGGTCATGAAAACAAAACTAAGATTCGGAAATCCAAGTAGTGGTAAACAAGACAAAAGACTTGAAATTCAGAATTACAGAGGTCAACAGATATTGGTGCCAAAGCTATTCATTGTTTTGTAAACTAGAGAACAAGTAAACAACAAACCTATTCTCTGTGAATCCATTGGCTGTATATACAGTTAATATGACTGTTATCACCATTGCTCACTCATTCCATAATACATCCCAATCTCACCCAACTATGTGCAAACCCCTTTCATCTCACAACTTACACCATAACCATCATACCATGTTCACAATGCACTCTGTATAACCTGTTTTCTTCCAACAAATGCTGATTCCTTACCCTGAAACTGGATTCCTTCCAACAAAACCTAATTCCTTCCCCCAAAACCACATTTCCTTCAACAAAACCTGATTCCTTCCAATAAAACTAGATTCCTTCTAACCATTTGTCATTTCTACACAGATCCAAACCGTCTAATCAATCCTTAGTTGACACAATCAGGACAGTATCTCCCACTTCCACATGCCGAGTTCCTGCAAGGTTGATAATCCTGCTGTACCATATTGTTTCTTATGGAATATGTAGATTTCTTGAAGACTGTCCGCTGTGATTTCCTGTTCCCAGCTTTTCTTATGGTAACACTTCCATTTGCTCCAGTACTGGAACTGACATCAGAATATTGTGGGGACCAGGATACATTATTCTTCCTAGTCCTTTTTTCCGGCCACGATAACTGGTGGTAGTGGTGATTTTATTTGTTCTGGCAAGGGATTCTTTGAAACTTCGCTCAAACAGGAAATTCGTTGTACAAGGTAAACATGGAAGTTCCTGGGTAGTAATGGGCGATAGGCCCACCGACTGACAACATATGTGATATTGTAATATTCCAGGTATGTCCAGTAAAGATTCTTGCTTGGTCTCTGGGTCAAAATATTCCTGGCATCCATCCATGCTCTGCCTTCTATCATCAACTCCATTCCTTCAAGATATTATTTCTGGGCTTGATCTGCTTGAATTCCTTGTACTTGTGACATTTCAGTTCTCATCTGTTCAAAGACTTCATTCATAGTTTTTCCGAGCGGATATCATCATTGACTTCCCTGATGTTGTTTCCATTCTGGATCAGATATTGACCACAAAATCAGCTTGAATGAAAACCGTAATTACCAAAAATGGTGACCATCCGGTTGTGTCTGAAGCGGGATAGTCTGACATGATCTCTGCCATTGGCAACTATTGTGTCCGGCTGTCTGATGATAATTGCCGAGCACTCTCAGATACTATTCGATAATGGCATTCATTCGTTCCGTCTCACCATCTATTGGTAGTGGAAAGACACTTCAGAGCTTCCATGCAATTACCAATCTCCCAGAGATATGTTTGCAGAATTCTCAGGCAAATTAAGCTCGTCTGTCAGATACTATAGTGTTGTGTTAGCTGTGCAGCTTCAATACCTCTCATATGAACATTACACCCAGCATCGTTCCATCCTTATAATCCCACCATGGCAACAGGTGCTTCATCTTTGACAACCTATCAAAAACCACCCATATGGCATTTTATTGTTCACTTTCTGGTAACCCTACCATGAAGTCCATATTCAGATTCTTCCATGGTTGTTGCTGTACTTCCTGGGGTTTGAGCCATGTGTGTTCCTTTTCATTCCTTTCCTTGCTGCATTGTTTTATGTGGCAGTTCCACAAATATCTGTCCTTGTCCCTCCTTTTTCCTTGCCTGTGTTGTTTCCTCTTGGGTAGTCCTAAGGTGTTGGCTTGTCCAGGGTGTCTTGTTATTGGTGAGTCATGATGTTTCTATATCAGTTGGAGCCGGTCTGAATCTTGCTTTCAGTTTATTTCTGTTGTGTCAATGTATAGTCCTTTACTGCTGTTGAGTGGGCAGTCCTTGCTTAAATTTTGAATCCAGTTCCATAACACTGTTTGGTTGACTTCTTTGCTGTGATATACCACTTCCACAAATGCTACCACAAGTCCTGGTTGTATTCTTTCGTCAGGATTATTTGTGGTTATCAAAATTTGTTGGATTTTTTCTGACCCCCCCCATCAGAAGAATGTCCCCTGGTATTTTGGGGAGTGTATCAGGGTTCGGTTCTGGTTTCCCAGGGCACTCAACAATGTCAAACTTGAATACTGAGAGCGAATCGGACTATCATGTCAGTCGTCCGTTGATCAATTTCCAAGTCATGATGAATTCGAAGTTCCTCTAGTTTGTCAGTATTTTGATCTGATGTACTAACCCGCCATATTCCAGTGTCCAATTGTCCAGGCTTTTGATAATGGTATCGAGTTTTTGATTGCAGATTTGATAATTCACTTCTGCAGATATGAATTTCATTATGAAGCATGCTATTGGCTGGAGAATTCTTTGTTCATCGTATTGTGATAGTATCTCTACGGACACGTAGCAAGAGGCATCCATTTCTAATGACGATTTCCTGTTCATTATCAAACTGTGGTAATACCAAAGCTGTCACGCATACTTCATTCAGTTCAGTGAATACTCTCTTTTGATCCAATCTTCATTGAACTGGTTCTAGCCTTTTCCTGAGATTGGTTGACAGTTGAACTGGTCTGCTCTAAGTCTGAATGAATGTTTGATAAAAGTGGGCAAATTCTTACAAATTGCCTGGACCTCCTTGAGTTTGCCAGGTACTTTCAATTCTTCAACAGCTGCCACTTCTTCCAGATCCATTCTGATTCCGCTATTTCCAGTGATCAGTCTCCGGTACTTGACTTCCTGTTATCGAAACTTGCATTTTTCCACAGTGAAATATTGTCCGACTTCCTTCAACATGGTCATGATTGCTCCAATGTATTCCTTATATTCTGTTAGGTTATCACTGTAGATAACAATATCATTCAGCAATGCGGTGCAGAGAATGTCCATGATGGGGCAGAGAGTGTCTTTAATGAATTCCTGGAAGGATGTTCACATGTTGGAAAGTCCTAAAGACCTCACTAGCGATTGAAATGAACCATTTTGGCTCTTGAATGCAGATTTCTACTGATTGCTTTCAGCGATTGTAATAATATTATCGGCATTCTGCATGTTCAATTTGGTGTACCATTTGGCTTTTGTTCATCTCAACACAGTCTGTTGGATTGATGGCAATGTGTATCGATTTTTGATTGTGCCTTTATTCGAGTCTCTATCGTCCATGCATAATCTTAAGCCTCCATCGGGTTTTGGAACAAAAAATACCAGGCTCCATATGGTCATGATGATGACTTAGTAAATCCTTTTGATGTATTCATTTTGATCCATTGTTTCAAGACCTGTAACTATCCCCAAGATTGTGTGTAGATTGGTCGGAATGGATGTATCAAGACTTCTTGGAGTGACATTTTGTGATCATTCAATCTATGTGGCAGTGGTCTTTCAGCAATTACTTTGTCAAAGAGAGAAAGAAACTAATGCTATTCTTTTGGAATTAACTGTTCCAGCTGTTACTCCTAAAGATTCTTCAACTCTCAGGCCATGTGCATCTTATATAGAGTTACCACATGCACCTTCAGCTTCCCCATGTTGTTGTGTCTCATAAATGGTGTTGCGGCTACTACACATACATTCAGTTGCGGTCCATCAGATTCCTCCGTTGAATCCATACAATTTCCACATACCCATATGTTGGAGTGATGTTGGCAATGCTGTGGGGAGTAATAGCTTCCGAAACAGAGTCTTCAACTCAGAGACTGGACCATTATGTTGGGATGTTGCACACACGGTAGTCCAAATATGATCTGATACTGACCGAATTTCATTACCAATACTGATAGATGTTCCTCATGTCTACATATTCTTAACTCTAATTTAGCCATGGTATTCATTGTTCCCAACTCTATGACTCTTCTGCCCAGAACTTCCAATTCTCTTGATTCTATTAATTTCGGTTTTTTTTTTTCATGATGGCTAACCAAATCTTTGTCAATGAATGCAATTTCAGTAGCTTGGCAATCTATCAAATAGTGGGTATTGATGATTGTGTTTTCTATTTTCATTGAACATTTCTTAACGAGATGGTTTCATTCCATATAAAACTCATTCATTTCTCCACTTTGAATAGACAATCGTGAAATATCCAAACTTACATTGACTGACAAAGGAGATTCATTTCCAGTGAAACTGCCATCTTTATTCCACTGGGCTAAACTTTTCCCATCTCCACTTCTTTGCCTGCTACCCTTTCAATGTTCTGTCCTTTTCCTGAATCCCTAAATACAGATACCTCCACTTGTTTTGCTGCTGCCTTGAATTTCTGTGGACATGATGCTGCAAAATGCCCACTTTCCCCACAATATTTTCCTAGCCCTCCTTCTCTTTGCCACTTCATTTCCTCTGGCATGATATTCCATCTTTGGACTGCCAAAAGATCCATTGATGCAGGGCTGAACTAGCCTGCTACTGTTTCTGCAGGTACTTTGTGTGAGGCAGATATGGTGTTGGTTATTTGATCGGATTTCTTTTACCCTCCTTCCTATCTTCCTGACTCACTTGCTGCAGCTTGTGCCCTTTTATACGAATCCCAATTTTGGCACAACTTGGCAAACTCCTCCAGGTTTTCCAGTGGGTCAGTGTGGGTGAATAGTCCTTCAGCTCGTTGGAAAACCCATTCAATTATGCATCCAGCAGGTCTGCCACTTCGAATGTGAGGTGACTGATGTATCTCCGGAATCACGTGTAGTGCTGAGAGAATTTGCAGTCTCATTGCTAGTGTTTCAAGAGTTCCCTCATGGGCATTGCTGCTTTGTTCTGATCTCCCAAAGCTAGATCCAGCTGCCCAATTAGATCTTGTGAGAATGCAAGCTTAACTTCTACAGTGATTTCGTTGCAAAGTGGCATTAACTGTATCAGTTCTACTACTCAAAGGCATCCAAATACATACCTTTACAGGTATTGTTCAGTGATGAATATCCTAAGTTTTCCAATGATTTTCTGTACCAATTGCACGTTTAAACTCTGGTGTTCCTTTCTGTCTGTTCCTGAACAGTGGAAAATTCCGTACCCCTTTTTCTCTTGTTCCTTCACTTCTCCTTCTCCTAATCTTCCCTCCTTCAGTCTTACGATTCAGGTTTCCTGTTCCCAATTCTTGTCTGCTAACATTTTGAAATTCTCCAATTGTCCCTGCATGTCTTCCAGGTTTTGTTTCCACTCTGCTTGTTCTGGATGTGTTTTCCCCAGTTGTGGTTCCAGATTCCTGATATTCTCCATGAGATCCCCATGACTGCATTGTGGAATCTTTACTGATATCATGGACAATCTTGGGTGAGGATCAGTTTGCATTTCTGATTCTTTCTTTCAGTCAGAAGTAATTCTCCTTCTCTCATCAGTTCCTGGATGCTTTTCTCTTTCTTCATCACCAGGAATTGTTTTTTCACCAAGTCTTGCAGCATGCTGGTTGTTGGTAGCCGGGTGAGGCCTTTGAAACCATTGGTGACCATCTGGATATGGGTTCGGATGTGAACTGCTTTGATGGTAAGCGTATAGGTCTGTATCAAGGCCTCAAGCAATGTGTGCATTAGTCCTGTCAGTGTGACATCAGAGGCAAACCTGAATGATTTTCCTGACATGCTTCAAGTGATGTTTGAAGGCTGCTAGGGGGAGGTCACAGGGTTGTCTGAGTTTTGGTCAGCTTCTGATTTCATCTGTATTGCCCAGGATTTCTTGATATGCTACTTCTATTCCTGATTCTATGAATGTTTAGTTCATCAATTTATTTCCCCAAATAAAGATCTCGTGTATATCCAGTGTAGTAACGATAATCATGAGTATTTGGTGCATGGCTAGCTGCAATTCCTGATATACTCCCTTTCCTTTGATCTGCTTCTGCTTATAATTGTTCCACAAAATGTTACATTTCAGGTGCTTTGGTGTGGCTTTGATCATAGCCTGTGAGCTGATAGTTTGTGTACAGCTGCTGTACCAATTATTGTGTTTGTGCCTGCGCAGTCATGTTAGCAGTAACATGGTGCATCCTCTTCACAGCTGCCTGGGAGGCCGCGGTATTTGGTTCAGAAGTATGTAAATAATGAATCTTTTATCAAATGTTCTTCTCTATTGCTGGCGGCTTGTATCTGATAACATTCTGAAAGAGATATAGTGTGTAACTCATGTCTGATGTAAGCTTTGAAAGGTTCTTCAGTATCGAAGAGGATGGAGTTGATGCTATGAAAAACATTTGATGTTTTGGGATCAGATGATTTGCAGATGCTGTCAGCATGATTGAAAAAGTTGAAGCAGGAGTGTTCAAGTTTGTTTGCGTTATATGCTGGAATATAACATATCATGAATGCTTGTGTCAATGTTTTCATAGGTACACAATGCAGCAGTGGTTCCAGAAACTGTAAACCCTTAACTTGTTGTTGAAGGTTGCAACTGATTTAAAACAGAGCAGAAGGATCTGAAAGGTCAGTGACAAAAGTAACAGCCATTGTGGTGATAATAGCAGCACATATACTGAATTTTAATGTGTAGAAGATTGTTGTACTAGTTCATCTGGCAAGGCGGGGTGTGGGTACTCCAATTCTGCGCATTATTGAAACCAAATCAAAATTCGGAATTGCAAGTAGTCAAAAACAAAACAAGAGATTTGAAATCCGAAATCGCCAACGTGAACAGAGGTTGATGCAACATTTATTCATTGCTTTGTAGAATAGGGAACAAGTGAAGAAAAGCCTATCCTCCATGAATCCATCAGCATTATATTCATCTTGTGTGGCCATCATCACCTTTGCTTACTTGTTCCGAAATACATCCTAACCTTAACTATCAATATGCACAACCATTTTATCTCACAGCTCACCCTTTAACCATCAGGCCATATTTACAATGCAACCACCATCACCAGTTTCCTTCAAACAAAACATGTTTCCTTCCTTTCAAATCTGATTCTGTTGCTTGAAAACCCATTTCTTTCCTCAAAATCAGATTTCCTTCAACAATACCGGATTATCTCTCACAAAACCTGATTTCTTCTAACTATTTGTCATTCCTATACCGATCCAAACCTACTCATCAATCTTTACTTGATACAACAGTAATATTAACTGCTATTTGTACTTTGGTTCAGTACATCCATATCTCAACCATTGTCAAACAAATACTGCAATATTCTAAAAAACTACTTTTCTGTTTCGGAAGTTTTTGATGTTTCTACAATACAAATTTGTTTTCTAGGGATTTGCAAGTTCTACAGGTGTCCAATTCTTGATTAGTCGGATTCAAATGATTGATATTAGGTTTAATCCAGATCAAGTTAGTGAAAATGCTTAGTATTGTTTAATATATATTATATTGGTATAGAGTTTGAAGTTGAGGTTACTATATTATAAAATACACTAGTACCAAATGTATATTGGATATGGCATAGCTGGGTATTGGATATCACAGTATCAATACTGATAAATAATTCTTCTAAAACAACTAAACTATACTGGTAAATGAACCAAAAGATTTTATCATTACATTCTTACCATTTTGAATCTAGTATATATCAGTAAAGGTACTTTGATATCTAATTTCAATATTTGCAATATTCAATATCTCTTTGGAACTAGTATAGTACATAGTATACTGGACTCAACTTTAAACTACACACAAACATAATATATGGTACATATTACTAAGTATATGCTCTTTCTGGATTTGGATAAAGAATTATATCAACAATTCATATACAATTTACTACTCAAGAATTCAACTTCTATACAACTTTCAAACCCCCAGAAATCACAGTTTTATTCCAGAAACTTCAAAGATTCAATTCACACAAAAACACTTTTGCTGATGAATACATGCCTCTATCTCCCTATTCCTTTGTAGCTTTATGATTAATTGATTATTCCTGGGCTATTGGTATTCTTGAATAATATCAACTCTCAAGTATCTGTTTTCTTGACCAATGATATCTTTTCAAGCTTATTAACCTTCAGATGAATATGGTTGATTTGATAGAAAGTAGCTGTGTTGGTGCATTCTCTAGCTTGGTTGGATAGAGAGTAGCTTCCCATAGCTTTATTGGATAGAAATTTGCATTCTCTAGCTTCAATATTGCCACAGCCAGGGATTCTCTGTCTCCACTCCCTGGAAAAATAATTTGTTCTTTGAAAAGTATAGCACTTCAGTATATTATATTCTCTAGCTTGTGTTTGGCAGAGACTCGTGGTGTAGTGAGTTCACTAGCTTTCATTTCAAACAAAGTTTTGCAGAAATATATCCTCTATTTTCATCAACAAAAGAAAAACTTTATTATACAAAAAGATTTGTTATTCAAACAGTTTCACTCAGACCTCTAAGACATATGTCAACCCATACAATCCTAGTTGCAACTATGATCTGTGATCCTATATATTTCCCCTCCACGGATATTATGTTAGATATAACTCTACCCTAGACTTGAAGATAGCATTTTTCAATACCTATATTGCTTTTGGTTTTTTGATTAAATATGGTAAAGTATGCAGAAGTACAATGTTATTTGAAATCAACCAAGTTAGTGGGTCTATATATTGTATTTTTTGTGAACCAACCAATGTGCTTGCATTCTCCTAAGATATGGTATCAAGCAAAATTGAACAATTATTTTGTTTATGACTATCAATTTGGTTTTCTTATATTGTTGAAAAATTGTGATTCCATGTGCCCTTAAAAATCAAAAGAATCTATTTCTGAAATCTTGGAAAATCACAAGCCCTTGTACCCTGAAAATCGAATTGTTCTTTCATTTAATTTGGTGACGTGTGACTCTTTGTACCCAAAGATGGGTCAATGAACCCTTTGGTACATATGGACATGAATATTAGTTGCTATCCGTGGGCAGTCTTTTTAAAGCTAACTATTCAAGTGGTCCACTGACCCACACCGTGACATAACCACCTGCAGTACAACCTGCTTCAATTATCCTTGAACAACTCTTGAAGACACCAAATACCATATCAAAATCATCATACCTCCCCAAAGTCTTGACCATCCACATGAACAAAACATAAGGTTTCCCATCTCACTGCCATAACTGAAAACCAAACAAATATACCCATAACTCCCTTTTAAAAAGAATCTTTCTTCTCATGCCTGCTTTATCATTGCTTTCCTCTTCATCTTTGGCTGCCTGCTCAATGTCTTTCAATACCACTTCACCATCTCCTTTGCATTGGCCATTTTCTCTTTTGGCTCCGATGTGATATCTTTTCAATTCCATTCTTCTGATTTCACTTGGTATTTCAATCCAGCTCTATCAGATTTGGGCTGGTGATTTGTGATTGATTCGATGGAATAACTTACTCCTGTATGGCTTTTCCGCACTGTGGAAGGTGGGAGCTCCCAGGTGATCTTGGAATGATTTGTGTGGTCAATCGTGAGCATGCTGACATTACCTCTATTGTTGATTGTGATGTCCTTTGGAAGGTTTAGTTTATTCGTATTGCCATATATTCTGAGAATCCTGTACAGGCCTGTTGGAAACTTCATCAGCTTGCGGTATATAAGGTTGACATTGCCATATGTTATTGGAAAATTTGTTATATCTAAAGATACCTTCGGACCGGCAGTAATTGCAGTATTGATTTCATGTTGTTTTATATTCCATATCAACATTTGTGGATACTGATCATTGCAGAATACATTCCTACCGACTCCAAAAATAGACCATAATCGTTCCATATATTTATGGCCATGCAAGGTTAGGCCCACTGTTTGGTCTGAGGCCTTTGGAGATGTGCATTGATGTCAAGTGGAAAAGAAGGATAATAACCAAGATCGAGGTCAAATGGTGTCTGCTGCATCCAACATTGTTTGCAGGGATGGTAGGGATACTCTGCAAATGGGGGTCGATATGCCATTTGACCTGAGCATGAGTTGGGAAAAATCGCAAATGAAATATGACCCTCTTGTTTGAATTCTCTGAGAGACCATGCAATTCAGGGTGGGACACAATTTTCATGAGCAGCTTCATTGGCAAAATTTGTACAACTTCTCTTGTGCAGTCTGCTGTAAAGCGTAAGTCATAGTCAAATACCACCTGCTGAGGCAATCCATACAGGCAAATGATATTGTGGATAAATATGCAAGTGAAGCCCCGTGCTTCAATTATTTTCTGACAGGCTCACCAATCTGTTCTCTGTGTCATGTAGTCGATGAAACTTATAATGCATTTGTGGCAATTTCCAGTTGTCCACAAATTGGTAATGAAGTCAATACCAATTCTCTGCCAACATCAATTGTCAATAGATAGTCTGCATTGCAGGCCGATGGATATTGTACCATGGTTGTCAGTTTGATGGTATCACTCGCAAACCATGACATAATGCTGAGTATAACACCATATTCTCTTTACGAAATATCCGACATTCATGCCTATCCATATATGATCTGCACCCCAGTGGCTTTCCACAGGCAAAACGTGGTCTTGATGTAGGATTCATGGCCATATCGTCTTTCAAATACCTAGCCAATCTCTCTTCATTCTTTTCCACATCTCTTTCTTCCTCAATATTTTTTGCCCATATTTCTCCTGTGCTGACTCTCTTCCCTGCCCTTGCCATATTTTCTGCCTCTACTTCTTCTATTTCTTTAACTCTTGTTTCTTCTTCCCCACTATCCTTCAATGCGATTTTTTCTTCTTCCCTGCCGTTTTTCCTTGCCCATGCATTTTTCCCCCATGTTGCTTTTGCAAATTTCCATGTAACTACGGTAAGCAATTCCGTTTAAAATAGAAACAATGTGCTGCCACACATGATATATGCTCCTTGGCAGATTTGGTGAGCAGTGGGGGGAGGTGTGTTGGGTTGGCTGTAAAATGAGCAATCGGTCAGAACCATTCTTTGTCAATTAAGTGGGCCTTGATTTCATCAATACATTCTCTGGCCGCAATGAATTCGAGTGCCATTACATTGTAACACACTCCTCGCACATTTGCACAGCAAAACAATGCATCTTCCACCTGGTTTTCGATACCATGGATATACTTCACCTCCCGGTCCAAATTCTTAAGGACTGATATTATATCCATTTGATGTACAGAGAGGTGTGGTTGTGTAAGTATCCAACACAGGATCACATGGTCCACATGTACCAAAAATGGCTGCTTGACTTCAAATAGGTTGATATTCCAACATTTTACCGAATCTGGGATGCCTAACAGTTCTCATTGATATGCATGGTATTGTGTTTCTATATTTTGTGATTTTGAACTGGAATATCCCATTTTCTGTTCCTCCTTGTGTTGCACCTGGAATGACACCACACCCAGTATACGTTGGCAGGCATCGACATGCAGGCAATATTTGGATTTGGGGTCCCATTGAGCAACAACTGGGCCATTGCAGAGTGCCTTCTTCAGGGGATTAAAAGCATACTGGCAATCCCTATTCCATGCAAATGGAGAGCGAATGACGTACCTCTGCTCTCCCAATCATTGCTCAATGTTCTCTTTACCATTTGGAGCGGTGGCAAGGGCGGACATCCATATGGCAATGTGAACATACCATTGAATATCTTTCCTGATGTAACTGGTGAGGGCCAGGAAGCCCCTGAAATCCTTACTGTTTTTGGGTGGGAGCCAATCCATGACTGCACAGGTTTCATGTTCCTGCACATGGATTCCATCCTGGTCACTATTAAAGACACAGAAGTCGACAATCTGATATACCTATGTACATTTTTCGCATTCGTTCTTGAGAGCATGTTCTGCTAGTCACATTAGCACTTCTTGGACATATACAATATTTTCCATCAGGGTACAGCTGTGAATCATAATATGATCAAGATATATGATAATGAACTTTCGTTCCATTGGTGCTGGAATGCAGTTCATCATGCACAACAACTGACTCAGTGCATTGGCTAGGCCAAACGCAAGGACTTGCCACTTGTACAAGCCAAATTTGGTAATACAGGCCGTCTCGTGTCTATCTGCCACTGCAATAGGAATTGTGTAATAACTGGCTACCTAGTCCAATTGATTCATCCAGCTCGAGGCACGCATGGAGTTGAGTAAACGCTCAGTAGGTGGAAGAGAATAACATCCTTTGAGAGTGATGGCATTTACTGCCTAATAATTGATACACATATGCAGAGTAGTATGAGATTGTTGTATGAATAAAACTAGTGAAACAAAATTGCTTCAAGAGGGTTGAAACCAACTGCAGCATATTGCTAAGTCTATCTACATCCGGCGCTTCTGTTGTCCCTGCAGGGAGATGAGGTACGGTGAACACAACGTATTTTACCAGGAAGCTGCCCACGACGGGTAACCGACCACCTACAGGTGACATTTATTACGTCAAATGACTGGTCTTAACCACTCTCCCTGACCTTGTAACTACTGGAGGTTGACTATTGACCTCTTCTCCACTGTTTCCATCCGCGAGGGCATCAACTGGGCTCTGTATACTCGAACATATATAACAGAGCCCTTCTCCCCCTCGCTTATCTCATCATCCCACCCCCCTCCATCTGTGATATCTTCTTCCTCATCCTCCCAATCACTAAGACAATTTGTATCCACCTTCTTTCAGCCTACACCCTGCTTTTCCGCATGTTTAGACCCTTTGAGACCCTTTCCTACTGGTGCTGCTTCAGCTGCAGCCTTATCTGGCGCTTTTTGTTTTGGCCGCTTTTTCTTGATCAATCCTCTCTGTCTCTTCTCTGAGCTGCACCACATCCTCAGCGGTAAACACATGAGCTTCACCAAGATGGGTCAATCATTAGCTGCAACTGCAGTGGTATCCTTGGCCCCAGAACGAAGAAATCTCACCATTTCCTCCCTAATTCTTTGTCTGCAAGTGCCCCCTGGGCAGACCTTGCCAGCGACCTATGAGAGACTTGAGCTTTAGAGAGAAGGTGTTTAATGAGTACAAGGTATAATGCATCGTGCGCTAGTCTGCTAACAGCTCTGGGTTTGGGGAGTTTTAGTTTAGCAGCAAAGGGTGAGCTTGGCGGTGTATCCGCCGAGTGCAATTCTGTAATTGGCGTTCGAAAACTTGGCATGCATTCAATGGCCAGATCCAGTAGCTTCGAATGCACTTAAGATGTTCTTGTTGTTATGCTGCAGCCCTTGCCCGTGTGACAAGTCTATTGGAAAAGTTATTAATGGAATCAATTGAGATTCTGGGGTGTGTCTACTCATGGAATTGCCCCTTCTTAATGGCATTACCTCCTTTTCTCATCCACAAATCCAACTCATTGCTTAGCGCGTGATAATGGACCAAAGAGGCCAACATCCAGTGGTTGTAAGATAGTGTAAGTGTGCTGGAAGGCAAATAGGATGTATATCTGTTTTTAGCAAAAATCGAAAAACCGCCATGTCAAATGTGATCCATGTCCATCAACAACTAGCATACGCGGCTGTTCCTTTGCACTACTGTGGTCAGCAGGAGCAGGAGAACCTTTCGATGGTATCTACACTTGAGCTGTGAACTTTTCAAAGTTCTTCTCCACCCATTCCAACCCTAATTCATTGTCGGTCCCACCCTTGGATGACCAAGCCAAGGTAGCCTGCTCTTTCGCCTGAACCCCAGCATGCCATTTAGTACATGCTTCCCACCTTATAGATATACATGGGCGGTATAACTGTACCAGCTGCAGATATACACTCAATAACTGTAACCATTTCGCGATTCCATCCTGACAATTGCGGGGCATTCTTTGGCCTCTACGGCAAATAACCTTGACTTTCAAGGCCTGACCAAGCATGAAACCTTCTCATCCTCATTGTAAATGTTTTCTGGATGAGCATTGAGCTTTCTAATAAGTGTTCCCAGCTGCAAACCAGTTGTTAGTGAACAATATTGCAGTATACGAATCTAACTTACTTTCTGAAAAATGTCTCTCCAGAAGACAGCGTCATTCGCCTTTGCCCTTTGGCGATCCAGGCGCTGACTAAACTTGCCAATAATACCAGGATGCCAGTTTAGGAAGCAAGTAATCCTGTGTTTGCCCAATTGCCGGCGACTTTGTGGGGGTAGTAGAGATAGCGCAAAATCCTTAACCATCTTCCCTTGCAGTTGATGTCCGATGTCTTCCAGAGCTTCACAGAATCTCACAATCAATTTTTCTTCCTCCGGAGTGAGTGGCTGTTCGTTCTCATGGGCAACTCTGCGGTGTTAAGCACCTCTGAAACGATCTCGCCGGGTACCAAAGGCAGTACCGTATGTTGCGGCTGCTGGGTGGATGGATGCGACTTCACCACTAAGATACGTATGTTTGGCCTCCCGGATGTCATTTTCCCTGTCAGCGGACAGTTCTCTGCGCTTCACTCTGCCCATGGTTGCGAGGATGAAGTGGGAAGGTGAGAATTAAGTTTAGGAGCAGGGTAAATATGAACCCCTGCTCATGAAGCCAAGGGTGTTTGCGTGCTAAATTGTGTGATCGGTTACTAGGCCATGGGCAGTTAGACTGAGAAATACATTAACGGTATTTGGCCATTTGGATCTCTTTGAATGTCCAAATTGGCCTGCCTTGCTGTCTACCAATTTGTATATTTCCGCTCGCCCGAGAGGCCCTGGAATGCTGTCAACAAATCGTGAAACTCTTGTGGTGGTGCATCTGTGCAGTGGGTGTTATTATTCCCATGGTAGTGAACTTTGATTAGCAATGCCCATTGAAACAGAAAGATAGATACTTTTCTGAGTTCTGCCTTCCGTATGATATAGATGCCCATGAATTTGGAATCCTCAACTATACTTTCTTCAACGTCCACAGGGCACAAGCCATGTAGGTTTTGAACCCAGCCTTTCCATATTTCCTCCCTGAGGAAATCAGCAATCCACATTTTCTTGCTGTATTGGTGGACATGATAACAGCAATTCATATTGCACATCCATCTGTTTGAAAGTATAATATCCAAGCCCTTGATATCATAGACTGTTAATACTGTCTCATCAACATATCATGACCCTAGTCTCAGATTCAATTTGACTTTTTGGCATTTCTCTATGCAGTCTTCTCTATTTATATTGACAGTGTCCACAATTATCCATCCTGCATCCTTTGTGCACTGGGCTGCCCAGGTGTGTTTAAGCTCCTCAATGAATATCCAGCCGACATAATTCTTCAATGTTCCATCATCTCACCCCACTTGTGCCTCTCTGCGGCTCCACAATCGCTTTTCCGTTTGCTATCGTATTTTGCCCTGAATTCTCAGTTGGTCGACCACTGAATCATATAGTTTGATGATTTTCAATCGATGATAACCCATACAAAACTTCAATTGACTGTTTGGCACAAGCCTGCCACTGCTTTTTGATAATACTATACATGATGGTGTTTTTATGGAAGGTTCAGCCACCGCTACTCACCTCCATTGACTTTTCCGGTCTCAATGTCTGAGTCTGGATGATTCTCCAACATGCTTTCCGCCTTACTGCTCATCCCTGACTCGACCTCTTCTCCTTGTCAGGCTGTCCAGTCTCCTTTCGCTGTGTTGGCACACCTCCATCTTTCTTGTTCTTGCGCAGGGGCCAGATTTGACTTTTGGTGCTACTTCACTGATGAAACTTGTTCAAGTAGCTTCTCCATCAAGTCACAGTTTGGGCAGTTGGGAGAGATCAGGCCCACCTGACTGGAGTTGTAACAGGCGAAATTGTCATCTTTGGCCATACCAGTTGTGCAAGTCATAGTAGTTTTCGTGGAGTGCATTGTTCTAGCTGAGGCATTGTGAATTGTATTGGAATTCAAGTTCGAGCTGCATGCGGGTTGCGATGTATTGGGTGATATGTCCAATGCAGCCAGGTGTTCCATGCACTGCTCAAGGGTGGCTGTCCTGTCACACAAGCCAATATACCGAACCAATGATTTGTCAACTGCCTAGATTCCCTTCTCAATCTTTTACCCATAGGCGTTGGCTACCATGTTGGTGGGCATTGGCTGGTGTTGGCCTAACTTCCAACAGAGGTGGCAGAAATGCTCATCACACTTGGTAATAAATTTTCCCATCTGTAGGCTCTGCTCATCCCATGTGTGTTTGATCTGGTCCAAATCATTGGACGGAATATACTAAGCTATCAAATCTATTGAAACGGTGGACCATTCCATAGGTGTACCGATTTGAAAATGATGCGTCGCACAAATCACTTTGTCTTCTTTATGTTGCAGTACCGCTTGCTCACCCCAAACTGTAGTGCCAACCCATTCAATGGCCTGGGCTACATTCCTGAAGTGTCAGTCCAAAGACACTAGAAGCTAGAGACATTATCCGAAGTTTGTTTGACATCATAAATTTGAAGGTGAAACAATTCGACAGTGCAGCCACATGCCAGGTTTGATCCATAGATGCCATTGATCACGGATGTGCCAGGGGTTGAATCATAGAAACCATGGTTCCCGAATAAGCGTGCAGTCGGTTCTGAACCATTGGGAGCTAGATTTGGATGTACTTCGTCAGTTGTGAGTCATTGAATGATATACCTGAATGCTATCAATATGAATCGATGCTCGCTGTTTTGGAAAAAGAACATTTTACTTTGTGCAGCAGTATATTATGTTCGAGCCTGAGCTGTGCAACAGCGGTGTAGTTGGCAGTG